>MU227672.1:1593607-1608443 GCA_018584345.1 Thuja plicata
TCAACTTAGAATTTCTAAGTGAACTTCAATCCATTTATAACAGTCAACTGAATGCAAAAATGTACTTACTGTAGCAGCATTTTTTCAAATTTTGGGAACATTTGCATAATAGTGAAGTCACATACTCATTTCCAGTAGTCTCTCTGATTTCTTCATGTGTCTGAACAGTAACTCCTTTTCAATCAATAATCACTGCACTGCATAAAATAGTGGAGTTCGAGCATGGGCTCATGACATCCATTCTTTTCTTTTGATTCCTGCATTTAGTCATGCATGTTCATTTGCATGCACAGAATTATCCAATTTGTTGGGTCATCAAATGATATGTATCAGTCAGTGTTTGTGGGTGAATGCCATCATACATTCATTCATGAATACTGATTGACTTATGTGATTGGATGGGCTAACAAATTGGATTTGAAATATGAGAAAGATTTCTTCAATGAAGCTATCAAGTTCCTTTCAGTCAGATATCAAACCTATTCAAAATTGAAAACATACACTACAATAGATGTTAGAAGTGAAAGGTTTCATGTTTAAAAACACGTCCCTTTAACACTATCTTATAGTAAGTGTTGATTTATGTTTTCTTATTACATTTATTACTTTAGATTGATATGCAGATACAAGTAGATAGCTGATGTATGTAATTTTCCTTTGCATTGCTTAGATCCATCAGGATCTAACCATTTTCTTTTTCCCTCTTTTATGCAAATTTTTTCCCTAAGGACCTGAATGTTGATGGAGACTCGGGAATGACCTAGAATGCAGATGGGGACCTGACCAACTACTAGCAGATACAAGACATATAAAAGGCAATGCATGGGACCCCTATTCCATACTTCAGTTGTTTACTTTCATTTGCAATGTACTATGCTTATTGAAATATGAAATATGAATCAAAGGACATTTGTACTACATTTGTATGAATGCACAATGTAATGATCAATGATGAATTTTGATTATGTAATGATTTGATCAATACTTAGAGTACATGAACAACTGATAATAAAAGTAGTAAGTGAATGTAAATTATCAAAAACTGTAAGGTAGTTTTAATTGGGTAACTTAATATGCAAATTTTTGCTTTGGTGCCTATTTTGTTGTATGATTGGATTTTGGATAACAGCAACTTACCCTTATATTTACCTTTTCCTCTGGGCATTCTTCTAGCAAATAAATCTTCCAATTCTTCCTGTTCTCTTTCTTTAGACTAGATTCATAATCATTAGAGTACCATGCTAAAGAACTATTAGATATCTCCTTTCCTTTCCTAGATGTTACAAGAGTTAATGATGTCTTGGAAGCAGTTTCAACTTTTGGCATACTATTATCATAATTGCTTAACTCAAATGCAATTAATTTACCTATTAATGCATCAAGAGTAATAGTAAAATTTCCTAAAGATATGATCTTCTGAATAGATGAAACCTATGATACACAAAATTTGCACTCTATTAGACTCATAAGCCTAATGATTTGGTATAACATGTGAGTCACTTCTAGGTTGTGGGACCTATGCTGACTGAAGTGAAACCTCCATATTCTAGGCCAGTTCCTCTTAGATAATCACCTATTTTTCTCTTTAAACTGGAAAAGTAAACTTGGGAGGAAAAGGGATAGAAGAAGAACTGAAGGGAAATAAAGAAAAATTTAATCTAAAAGTTGATACACCAAAAGTGACATAAATCACAACACAATGACTAAGAACTAGCATGAAATTTCTGAATCTAAACAAGCATAACTTCCTGAATAGGCTTGCATAAGTATTTCATAGAGAGGTCTAAGATGAAAAGAGGCTATTCAGGGAAAGAAAAGATTTCACAAATGATAGCATATTCAATGGAATAAACACAAAATATGACCTGCAAATAGACATTCACTCCAACAAATAGGCATAAAGATGATATAAAATGACAAGGGATGAATAAAATTCATAAGAGCATCTAAATCAATCACCCACAATAGTGCACAAAGATGTAGAAAGAAAAAGGGATCAAGAACTCCAAAATTTCTCTAACATTAGCCACTATATTCTGCTTCAAAGAGAGAAATACAAACAAGAAAAACCCAAGGATAGAGAAAATGTCACAAAGAGTCTTGCATAATCTGAACTTCAATGAGAGATTACAAACATATGAAAATCTAGGGGCAGAGAAAATGTCACAAAAAATCTTCCATAAGCCTCTATAAACTAACTACAAAAGCACTAAAAACACATATATACAACCTCCCCTAGCACATAGGCTCGGGAGTCAATCTGTCTGATTAGATCAGGGAAAAATTTAGGTTTACAATAGATATCATTAAATAATGTATAAACCCTAAAACAATCTTGTCTATTCATTAATGTATTTGGGAAATAACTCAAATGATCATATTAGCCTTGAAAATATCCCATATCACCATAAATTTGAGCAGACAGATCATCTTGATCCATCTACCCCCTTTGCAAGTTGAAAACGTCACCACTGCCATGAAAACCTCTGACAAAGACAATTAAATATTTGAATTTAAACATAAACCATCATAGGTGGCATGGCGAGTCTCATCGATGACTCAAAATAAGACTTGATCTCTTTGTTTAAAACATATCCATAGATTCTTTCTTTATATTTATCTTTTCTTTAAGCTCAAACCTGATTTGGACACGTGGATTGACTTCTAAGCCTTGAACATTAACTTCCTTCATCTTGGCCATCGAGGCTTAGCGCCGACCATCGAATCTATCTCTCATCTGATCTTTGCCTTCAACCAGTCTTTAACCCTAGCACTTGAAATCCTTTGTACTTCTAAGTCTCTGGATCTTGGCTTTAACTCTGAGTTTATTGCAAGATTAAGTGATAGCCCCACTTATCAAAATTGCATCAACAACCTGTGCTAAACATCTAAATGTTTTATCCTACTTTGACTTTGTCCAGTGATCTAGTGCCAACCCTAGATCCTTTTCCCAATCAATGACCTCAATTTTATCCTTGGATAGTCCATTTTAACTTTACTTGACTTGATCTTAACTTGGGTCTATCTGGAGATTTGGAGATAAAGCGACCTTTGAACTAGACTTTAACTCATATTAAATCTAGAGATCCAATGAAAAGGCTATCTCATGATCTTGAAATGCATTACTTGACTCTAGTTTGATCACGAGATCTGGTGACCACCATAGGATTAGAACTTGATCGACGGCTTGCACTGAATATCAAAATAGAAATACCAATCTTGAATTTTTCTAGCGACTCAGTGAGAACCACTAATCTCAATCTCGATCAATGAATCACATATAATCTCAAAATTTTTTCCTTAACTCTTGTTCCATTTAGAGATCATGTGACACGCTTACCTCTGAATCTCACAATAAACCTCAACTTGACTTGGCTTGACCATAGGTTACATTATGATATCTAGTGCCATCCACATGATCAAAACAAGAACAGAACCTGATCAATGATCTATGTTGAATCTCGAGAACTTCCATGACTCGTTTGAACATTACGAGATCCAACACCAACCCTCTGATCATAACAAGAACAAAATCTGATCAATGGCCTGCGCTAAGTCTCCAAATCAAAAGAGCATATTCCTTTCCATTCTCAAATTTAGAGATAGACATAAGAGGTTAAAGCACACATGACTTAAAAGATACTTAAGTTACTTAGAAAAGCAACTTGAAAATAGAACAAGTCATGTAGGGTTTATGGTTTAAGCATGAATTAGGTTTTCAAGACATAAACAAAGGCTTAAACCAGGCCTAGAAATATGCAAAGAATAAGGAAAAGACCAGAAAGAATGACCTACAAGCTGGGCTCCACCCTTGTGGGAGCCTCATTTACTCCACATGAAAGAAAAAATTGCATAGGATAGGAAATTTTGGGTAACATTTTTTTGCAATTTCTACTAAATGTCATCCTACTAGACATATATAACCAGCGACCTATGACATTTCATTGGGAAAGGAGTCTGCATTAAGCACAAAAGAGACTTTTGGGAAGAAAGAGGACTAAAACAAGGAGGAGGGAAACAATAAACCAAAGAAGGAAAAGAGTTATATACAAGCGGAGACAACTACTGACTGTGCAAAAGCACTTGAGGAAAGAAGGAAAGCTAAAACTAAAAAAAATAGAAAGAAACAAAACTTAATTACTAGGTAGGAAAAACCTTAAAACCAGACATAAGATGAAATCCATTGACTGAAATGGGCAAGATCTCTCCTTCAAGAGTTGAGAGCTGGAAGGCAGTATGCTCTTTGCATTCTGTGATCCCAAATGGGCCTCCCCAAAAGGAATCAAACTTTGTATGCCTGTCAGGTTTGGATCTGAATTCATCCCACTTGAGGACTATATCCTCAATATTGAAGTTCCTTGATCTAGCTCTCTTGTCAAAGCTCTTCTTGGTTTTCATTTGTTGAAACTCCATGGTCTGCATAGCCTTATCACTACTACCTTCTAACTCCATGAGCTGAGCATAGCGTTCCTACAAAGGGTCTCCTTCTTTAAAGAGGACAAGTTGAGTAGCAAGGTACAGAGCTGGTAATTCAATTGAGATAGACAATTTATCTTCTTTTCCATAGACTAGCATAACGGGAGAGTTCTCAATTTTCTTTTTTGGAGTGATCATGTCTAACCATAGGGCAGACTTTAGTTTGGAGTGCCAATTTCTTTGATTCTCTTGCAAAATCCTTTTGATAATTGTGGTCAAATTCTTATTAGTGGACTCTGCCAAACCATTACCCTAAGGGTAATAATTTGAACTACTATTGAGATAAATGCCATGTCTAGTAGCTCATTTAGTGACTCTCAAACCTATGAAGGCAAGTGCATTGTCAAATATTACTGAATCAATAATTCCATACCTGTGTATGATATCATCATAAAAGTTTAGGAAAATGACCTCATTAGCTTCCTTCAATGCAATGGCCTCAGCTCATTGAGTGAAATAATTAGTTGCAGTGATTATCCATTTGTGGCCTGCACTATATGGGGGGTTAATTAGGCCTATGAAGTCAATGCCCCATTTCATAAAAGGTTGGTCTGTCCTGATTGGTTGGAGGGGTAGAGCTGAAAGCCTCTCCTTGCCTACAAACATAACACATTTCATGCATTTTCTCACATTATCAAGGTTGTCCTTAAATATGGATGGCCAATCATTGATGAATTATAACTGATTGAATGTTTGAAGATGATAAGTTGATGATCACCGAGCTGCAGAAAGTAAATGCAAGACATTAAATTAGATAATGTATTCTATTATCATTGATGTCAACTTGATATAATCTAATTTTCCATATACATATTCTCATAGACTTCAAGAAACCAAAGAGATAAAGTTTATTTTATCGGTAAAACATAAAAAGCCAGTGTACACAGAGTGACAGTAAACACCAACAGACAGTGCACACCGACAGACAGAGAACCCCAAGAAGTCATAGTGTATACCGAGCACCGCAACATTGAGAATAAATGAAGTGGTCACTAAGCATAATTGAATTTGATGCCTGAGAACAACTGGAGTCAATGACCGAGCTAACTAAAGATTGATCACCGATCAGAACTAGAATTAGACAATGACAAAACACTTAGTTGGGAGGAGCTATATTTAGAGTTAACTGATTGATTGCTTTATTTTCATCGACCATTTGAACTAAATCAAAGAAGAGTTTTATTCATAGTTGTCAAGGATAAATTAAAAAATAAAACTAAAGCAAATTTTTACAGATTAAAGCAATGCATGGCGGGATTTGCGAATCAAGAAGCAATCTACATCAAGAACAAGAAAGACAAGGAGATTGAGAAGCTAAATCATGTCTATATAAAGAGACAAGTGATTCATTATGAAGAAAGGAATGTTGAATATAATTTTGGTGAAGATAGAAGTCTTCATGTAGATCTGATCATACAGGCTGAAAAACATAACCAAGAATTCTACAGACACTGAGCAATAGAAGCAAGAGCATTCACTAAGCAGAAAGAAGAAAGAAGGGGATCAAATGGATTGAAGATAACATTAATCAGAGAGGTATTATGGAATAAAAATAGATCTGAAAATATGCAAGTTAAATTTGTATTATTGAAGATATCATTTACTGTTTTAGTTTAACCATTGATTCAGAAAATCTATAACCGAGTGGGATTTAACCATCCTTATTGTACTGAGATACTCAAGAGTATCAAAAAAATTTCATGTTGATAGCATAGTGAATGCTAGGTCAAATGATAATCTTTTATTTTTTAATCCTCTAATAAGGTTGCACTTAATAGTGTGTTTGTAACCTTTAACAGGGTTGGCTCTTCACCGATCTCACTTCAGAAGAGTGAAAATTTTGGGTTACCGATCCCAAGTGGTTTTTCCCCTAACAAGGTTTTCACATTAAAATCCATGTGTCAAATGTGTATATGGTTCATTGCTTTTATTTTTATCTTTACACATTACTAAAATAGGATTGGTCGGTAACACTAAGTTTAATTACTGCTACTCAGTAAAGCTTAAAAAAAGATAAGCTATATATTCACCGAGTAGTATATATTTGATAAGATTACTTAAAGGCATACATCTTGAAGGACTGAAAGATAAATAGAGGATATTATATATGTGATATAATTTTTGATTGGATTCTTGAAATTATGTTTAAGGCCACTGATTCACCCCCCCCTCCTCTCAATTATTCTAACAATTGGTATCAGAGCTTTGGTGCTTGGACGAGAGTTTAAAATACTGAAGCTAAAGATCACAAGATGAGTAAAAGGGATGTGCCTAAGTTGAAAAAAAACAACTTTGCATCATGGAAAAGAAAGATAAGACTCCATCTATCAAGTATTGGAAATGATGTCACACAATACTTGGATACTAAATATGCTACACCAACAGGACCTCTAACTGTTGATCAATTGAGAGACAAACATGAACACAACTCTATGATGATAGAACTTGTTTCTTCACTATTCGACGTTGAATTTGAAGATGTCAAATCATGCACCATTGCAAAGAAAATGTGGGAAAAACTCAAGCTAGTACATGGAGGAGATAAAAATGTACTGAGAGCTAAAGCTAAAAGCCCAAGAGGAAAGTTTGATGACCTAAGAATGAAAGAAGGAGAGAACATCACTCAGTACAGTAGCATAACCAAAGAGGTTGTTAATGCTATCTGAGGAGTAGGAGGAGTACTTGAGGAAGAAATAGTGGTAAGTAAAATTCTGAGAACCTTACTACCTGTTTATGCTATTAGAGTATCTGCAATTCAAGAAATGAGAGCAGTAGCAAATAACAATGTTACTCTTGATAGTTTGATTGGTAGAATTATTTTATTTGAGATGAACAACTATGACAATAGTGTCTTACCAACTATTGAGTATGCATTCAAATATTCTTTGAAAATAAGTAAATCAAGTCATAAACACACTATGAGAAATGATAGTAAAAGTGATATTGATGAACAAGAACTTGATGAAATTGAAGCACTAATTGCTAGAAGATTGCAAAGAGGTAAAGGTAGATACAAAGGTAAATTACCATTGGAATGTTTTAATTGCAAATAAATTGGACACTTTGCTACTAGATGCCCTAACAAGAGAAAGGATGAAAGAAATAATAACAAATCTTATGAAAAGAAGTTTGACAAAAGTGATGACTGAGACTAAAAAAGAAACTAACACTCCGACAGAAGAGATAACCAAGACTACAAGGATAAAGGAAAGAAGGCTTGTTACCTGGTTGAGAACAAAGCTAAAAATACTGACACCGAGTCTGATGAAGATGTTGAGGTAGTATTTGTTTCTATGAAGGATGATTCAGACGAAGAAGAAAGGTATGTTGAAACTGCAATCATATCTAAAGTTAGAAAAAATGATGTCTAGATTATTGACAGTGGCTGTACTCACCACATGACTGGAGATAAGGAAAAGTTTGAAACTTTTGAATATTATAATGGTGGATCAATTAGGATGGGTAATGACTCACCTTGTCTAGTTGAAGGAAAAGGAACCATCATGTTGAATAATCTGATCAGATGATAAAATGCATATTGGATGAAAGGACTTAACTATAATCTATTGATTGTTTCATAGCTGAACAACACAGGACACTGAGTTGCATTTGAGAACAAAAAGGAAAATATCTATAATGGAATAGGAAGGTTGATCGGTACTGGTGAACAAACAAAAGGTAACCTATTCTATCTTGATAAGATTAAGACCACTTGTTTATTGGCTAGAAATGAAGACATTTGGTTGTGGCATAAAAGGTTATGTCATGTGAATTTTGACAACATGGTTAGGATAATAAAGAAAAGAAAAATAAGAGGCTTACCGAGTATGTCAAAACCTAACCATGTCATGTGAAAGAATTGTCAAAAAGGAAAAATTACATAGTATAGTTTCAAGAGAAAAACATACACATCTAATTCTATTCTAGAGTTAGTCCATACTGACGTATGTGGACCAATGAGAACAAAGAGCTATTATGGTGATAGATACTTCATTCTATTTGTTGATTACTATTCTAGGATGATGATTGTCATGTTCTTAAAAGAGAAATCAGAAGCATTTAAGATGTTTAAATGGTATAAATCTATAGTTGAAAAGAAAAGTGGAAAAGAACTAAAATGTTTAATATCAGATAGAGGTGGATAATTTATTTCTGATGAATTCACTAACTTTTGTAATGAGCGTGGAATCACAAGATAGGTTTCTGCACCAAGAACACCATAGAAAAATGGGATTGCTAAAAGGAGGAATAGATCAATTGTTGATTGTGCCAGAACACTGATGATTGAAAAAGGCATCACACAAACATTCTAGAGAGAAGTTGTAAGTATTGCTATCTATACACTAAACTGAGTTTAATTGAAGAAAGACATGAATAAGACACCTTATGAGCTATGGTATGGATACACACCAAATGTGAGTTACTTTAGAATTTTTGGAAGTCAATGTTATATATTGAAAGATGATAGAAATGAGAAAATTGACTCTAAAAGTGATGAAGGAATATTTCTAGGATATTCTACCAAAAGCAAAGCTTATAAATGTCTTAACAAATCCTCTAACAAATTCATTGAAAGTGAAAATGTCAAAGTGGATGAATTTGCTGAGAAAAATGATGAGGAAAGAAGAAAGGAGCCAGAAGATTACAATATATTTTTCTACATTGAAGAACTTGACACCTTTCCCAAGCAACATTGTAACACTACCAAGCGACAAAAAAATGCAACTGAGCAACGGGTTGCACACACCAAGAATCAGGAAAATGCTCACAATGGTGAACCGAGTGATGATGAAGATAAAAATGAATGTCAAGATGATGATCAAAATGATGAATAAAGATCTGAACCTTTACTTTCTATATATGTCAGAAGACACCATCTGCAAGACCAAATCATTGGAGACAAAGGAGCTGGAATGAGAACAAGAAGTAAGTCACTTAACACTAGATGTTTGATTTGTGATTTTGAGCCTAAATATGTTAATATGCACTTGAGACTTGAGAATGGGTTAGTACAATGAATGAAGAGATAGAATAGACTAAGAAGAACAAAACATGGACATTAGTACCTACACGGAGTGACAAAAATGTCATTGGTACCAAATGGATATTCAAAAACAAACTAAATGAGAATGGAGAAGTCACAAGGAACAAAGCAAGACTGGTATGCAAGGGGTATGCACAAGAAGAAGGTATTGAATATGGAGAAACCTTTGCACCCATTGCTAGACTAGAAGAAGTAAGAATTCTACTTGCTTATGTTGCTTTTAGAGGATTCAAAGTATACCAAATAGATGTAAAATATGCATTTCTAAATGGAATACTAGAAGAGGAGGTATACATTGAACAACCTGAAGGGTTTGTTGATCCTAACAAAAGAAAAATGGTTTTTAGACTACTCAAAGCCTTGTATGGATTGAAACAAGCACTAAGACAATGGTATGAAAGACTTCACTCTTATCTCATTAGTATTGGATTCATTAGAACAAGTGATAATAGTAATCTATATTTGAAAGGAGAAACTGATGGTAAAGTTTTGATTGCTGAGATATTTTTTGATGATATCATATTTGGAGGTAATGATATTCTATTCAAGTCATTTGTTGATCAAATGAGGAAAGAATTTGAGATGTCAATGTTTGGAGAGATCAAATTTTTCTTGGTCTATAGATTCTACAATAGGCTGCAGGCATCTACATCACACAATCCAAATACATCAAATAAGTTCTGAAGATATTCAAAATGGATGAATCCAAACTAGTTGGAACACCTATGGAAACCAGATGCAAATTGAAAAAGGAAGACAAGATAACTGAGGTAAATCAGACCTTATACAGATCTATGATTAAAAAACTAATGTATGTTGTACACATTAGACCGGATATAGAACATACAATTGGTATAGTTGCAAGATTCTCTGCTAATCCCAAAGAATCACACATGACTACTATTAAAAGAATTATGAGATATCTAAAGAATACCAAACACTATGGTTTGTGGTATAATAAAGAAGGCAAATTTGAGCTACAAGTTTATACTGATGTTGATTGGGCTGGAAACATAGATGATAGAAAGAGCACAAGAGGAGGAGCATTCTTTATGGGTGACAGACTTGTCACATGGATAAGTAAAAAGAAAGCATGCATATCTCAATCAACTGCAGAAGCAGAATATGTGGCTACTGCTACAAATTTCTCTAACATTGCATGGATCAAGCAATTGTTGAAAGGTATGAATATGGAAATTCTTGATCCAGTGATCATCTATTGTGATAATACTAGTACTATAAACATCTCAAAGAACCCTATAATGCATGCTAAAACAAATAACATAGCTATTAAGTATCATTAATTGAGGGAACAAGTACAAGAGAAAGAGGTGATACTAGAATATGTATAATCCAAAGAACAATTAGTAGACATATTCACAAAGTCATTGCCAAAAGATACATTTGAGTACCTGAGGAATAGACTAGGGGTCTGACCCTTGTCTACAGGTCACTAAGCTGACTAGAAGCTTGCATCAGCCTACACATTATCAAAAGATCAATCATGTTGATGCAAGCAAAGATATGAACTGCAATGACACATCAGTACAAAAAGGTACTTATCTAAACCGCACACCAGAGATATTGTTGGCTACTATAGAGATGTATTGCTAAAGAAAAGGAAATTCAATGATATATTTTTGTGTGGCATTGTTGTCAAAGGGAGAGGAATATATCCATATGAAATATCTATTAGGGAAAAGAAACAACCATCCATCAAAGGGAGAGAATTTTGAGAGAATTGGAGAAAATTTAACACTGCATATCTATCCAGAAAAGGAAGAAGAGATTCTACAAGAAAGGGAGAGACATAATCAGAAGTTGCTACATCTATCCATTGAAGGGAATGAAGAAAGGGAAAGCACTTTGCAAGAATCAAATCTAAGCTAGAAGAGCTTACCGAGAGTCAGATATTTGTATTGGTTATAGAACAATAAGTTTGGTATGATATGGAATATTTCATATTATGTTGATATTGTGTTGCCATCAATGTCAAAGGGAGACATTGATGAACTATAACTGATTGAATGTTTGAAGATGATAAGTTGATGATCAATGAGCTGCAGAAAGTAAATGCAAGACATTAAATCAATTAATGTATTGTATTGTCATTGATGTCAACTTGATATAATCTAATTAGTCATATACATATTGTCATAGACTTCAAGAAACCAAAGAGATAAAGTTTATGTTATCGATAAAACATAAAAAGCTAGTGTACACCGAGTGACAATAAACACCGACAGACAATGCACACTGACAGATAGAGAACCCTGAGCAGTCACAGTGTGTACTAAGCACCAAAACACTGAGCATAAATGAAGTGATCACCAAGCATAATTGAAGTTAATTCCCGAGGACAATTGGAGTCAATGATAGAGCTAAATGAAGATTGATCACCAATCAGAACTGGAGTTAGAAAATGACAAAACACTTAGCTAGCATGAGCTATATTTAGAGTTAACTGATTGATTATTTTATTTTCATCTACTAGTTGAACTAAAGAAAAGAAGAGTTTTATTCACAGTTGTCAAGGAGAAATCTATAGAATAAAACTAAAGAAAATCTTTAAAGATTAAAGAAATGCATGGCGGGATTTACAGATCAAGAAGCCATCTACGTCAAGAACAAGAAAGACAAGGAGATTGAGAGGCTAAATCATGTCTATATAAAGAGACAAGTAATTCATTATGAAGAGAGGAATGTTGAATATAATTCTGGTGAAGATAGAATTCTTCATGCATATCTGATCATACAGGCTCAAGATCAGAGCCAAGAATTCTACAGACACTAAGCAACAGAAGCAAGATCATTCATCGAGAAGAAAGAAGAAAGAAGGGGATCACAGGGATTGAAGAGAACATTGATCAGAGAGGTATTATGGACTACTAATAGATCTAAAAATTTGTAAGTTAAAGTTGTATTATTGAACAGATCATTTATTGTTTCAGTTTAACCATTGATTCAAAAAATATCTTAACCGAGTGGGATTTAACCATCCTTATTGTATTGAGATACTCAAGAGTATCAAAAGGTTTTCATGTTTACGGCATAGTGAATGCTACGTCAAATGATAAACTATTAGTTTTGAATCCTCTAACAAGGTAACACTTAACAGTGTGTTTGTAACCTTTAACAGGGTTGGCTCTTCACCGAGCTCACTTCACAAGAGTGAACATTTTGGGTTACCGGTCCCAAGTGGTTTTTCCCCTAACAAGGTTTCCATGTTAAAATCCATGTGTCAAATGTGTATATGGTTCATTTCTTTGATGTTTTTCTGTACACATTACTAAAATAGGATTGATCGGTAAACACTAAGTTTAATTACTGCTACTTGGTAAAGCTTAGAAAAAGATAAATAGTATATTCACCAAGCAGTATATATTTGATAAGATTACTTAAAGGAATACATCTTGAAGGAATGAAAGATAACTAGAGGATATTATATATGTGATATAAGTTTTGGTTGGATTATTGGAATTATTTTTAAGGCCACTGATTCACCCCCCCCCTCTCATTTATTCTAACAAATAATACCCAGCCCTCATGATCTTGAAAGCAGTAGTCCTAGGATATAAATGACCTCCAGAAGGTCCATCATGAAATCCATGTAAGACATATGCCACTTCCTTTGAACCAATGCATCTAAGGAGAACACCATTGTGATTATTTCTAAAAAAGACCTCATTAATCAACACAAAAGGAATAGATTGCAATCTGTAGTACCTTCTCTTTGTTGAATCTAGGTTTACAAAGCACTTACCTATCTTCAAAAAATGGACCATGTTTGACAACCAACCTACTGCCTTGTCATGATCTTATGTTGAATGCACAACTAAGGATGCATCCACTTGTTCTTGATCTTTTGGAGTTTTATCCTCTGTCTATTGTTCATAAAAACCCCTTCCTCTGACCAGCTTGGCAACCTGAATGTCTATATCATACTCCATAACTTTGGTTATCCAACCAACTCTTTTTTCATTCAATTCTTTACTAAGTAGGAACTCTTTGACACTTGGATGAGTGACTCTCAAATGTACTTTAATGTGACTTAATAAATGTATGAAATTTTTAAGGCTCTTCACAACAACAAGTACATGCGTTTCTACAAAAGAGTACCTTTGTTCACACTCTTCTAAGCCTTTGTTAAAGAAAGCAATAGGCTGCTCCAATCCTTCTGGGTTTTGTTGAGTCAACATTGTAGAGATAACTTTAGAACCTCCATAAGAATAAAGAATGAATTATTTGCTGAAATTGGGATTTAGTAAGGCAGGAGTGTCTGTTAGAGCCTCTTTAATGGCTTGAAAACTACTTTTTCCTTCCTTGCTCCAATAGAAAACTGCATTCTTCTTCAACATGGTTGTTAAAGGTTTCAAAAGATCTACAATATTAGGAAAGAAATGCCTAACAAAATTAATCCTTCCTATGAAGGATTGTAGAATCTTCTTTTGATGTGGTAGGGGTAGCTCTAAAATATATGCAACTCTCTCAGGGTCCACTGTAATACATTTCTTGGAAACAATATACCTGAATAGCTTCCCTTCAATTACTGCAAATACACACTTCTTGGGATTGAGGGAGATCCCAAACTCCCTACATCTTCAAAGATTTTCCTCAGATGTTTGATATGATCTGCAACATGCTTAGAATAGACATTGATGTCATCAAGGTAGACTAGCACAAACTTGTACATGAGGCTTTGGAAAGCCATATCCACAGCCTTTTGAAAAGTGGCACTTGCATTTGACAAACCAAAAGGCATCTTTTGATAGGCCATGTTTCCCCATTTGGTTGTAAATGCAGTCTTGAATTCATCCTCCTTATTGAATAGGATTTGATTGTATCATGAATAGCCATTTAGCAATGAGAAAATTTCTGATCTAGAGGTGCATTGTAAAATCTTCTCCATGGATGGTAATGGGTGGCAATAATTTAGGGATGCCCTATTCAGGTCCCTAAAGTCAACACATAAACTTAGTTCCCCATTCTTTTTTCTAATAGGAAAAAGATTGGATAGCCAGCTAGTATGTTTAATGGGATATATGATACCACTCTCTATCAGTTTGAGAACTTTCTTATGCATGAGTGGCTCTAGTCTAGGATTGATAGGCCTTTGCTTTTGCCTGACTGGTTTAGCATTGTGTGCTATAATTGTGTCACACTTCTATGAATCATTCCATTCAAGGTTTCTCAAGAATGAGGCCTCAAATATCGATCCATAGCTCTCTAGTCATGGATGTGTAAACATGTAAAATGAAGGCCCTCAGATTGACCTAGTTGTGTCTATTGCAAATACACCATGAAATGAGAGATTCA
>MU227673.1:73769-89261 GCA_018584345.1 Thuja plicata
TTATAAAGGTGAACAAACCCTAAAACCTAAGAGCTAGGATGCGCAATATAATTAATATAAAGTATTAATTATATGCACCTAAGTGAAAGCATAAGCCGAAAAAGAGTAAACTGATTACTCTAACATTAATCGCTTTGAAATCGCTCTTCTAATTCGCTCTAAGTGCTCGAAGGTTTTAATCGTGATAAATGTGAAAGTGACAAATGACTTCTATTTATACCCGCGGTAAAAAGGTAATCCTCCTCCTTCCGGCGATCTCAGGTTAGGCCAAACTTCCAGAATCCGGGCCCGGGGATCCCTCGTGATGATAATATCCTCAAGAACATCACTGCAAAGAATCCCAGAGTCTGGAATCTGGTTCCCACCAAAGGATGACCTCCAGGACCAGAGTCCTAGAGGCGAAAACTAAACAAATAAAACACCACACCGGGGAAGAAAACCCTAGCGAAAGAAACAAAAGGAAAAGAAAGACCAAGGAAAAGCCGCAAGAAGAAAGCAAACAAAAGCAAAAAAAGGGGACCCAACATTTTGCACACAAAATGTAGGGATGAGGATGCAGGGCATAACAAATGGTGACTATCTGGGACAAATACCTTCGCGCATTTGAGAACTATAGAATCTTTGGTTAGAAAAACTAGAACAAGCTGCTCCTCGAAGCGTCTGACAGGAAAAGAGCGACATATCTAAGAGAATCCAACCACGCAGGAATTAGCCCGTAGCCCTTCATCAGTGGTGTCATGTGTGCTTTGGAAGGAAATCAAACCGATGACCTCTGGAAGAAATAGAGAAGAGGCACTAATCACATCGAACCAGTCATCCATTCGCTCGCTTCCCCCGGAGACCGGAGTTTTATCCCGCTTTTCCTCTTGTTATTTTGTTTGTTTCTGGGTGGGGAAGGCATTACTTCTTTCACCATTAAGCTTAAGCTTAGCTAATTTTAATGGCGGTACTTCTTTCACCTATCCACCTATGCTTAGGTATTTTGAAGAGGCGATAAAGCTCCGGACCCGGGAAGAATTCTTTAAAGTTTCAGACTTGGGTCAACCAATGAGTACAGCCGATCTACCCTCAGTGTGTCTGATTACTTGTTCCTTATATTACTATTTTGTTCACTAATTTCCAGATTCTGGGGAAGAACGCCCAATGAAGATTCCTCAAAACATGCCATATCCTGTGAAACAAGCCCCGGAGACTAGGCTAGCTCCACTGTGCTAAAGACAGATTCTAAAGTTGACCATGCAGTAGACATTGTACCGGAAACCAAATTTATGCGAAGCATTCCCATTCCTACAAGACGGAACAAAACGTCGGGACCGAAAGAAAATTGAAAACGAAAACAAAAATAGCAAAAGAGGACTATCTCGGAGGACAGTCGGCAAGACTATTTACAAGGCAGGGCACCTCACAACGAGACACCCGGAAAAGATATTTACAAGCGGAAGGTTTTACTTATAATACAACTTTGGACAAACTTACCCTACTCGAAGTAGTGCTTAAGGAAAAATCCATTAATGGGCAATGCGACAGGTTCTCCAGTCAGGGTGTTAAGGCGGTAAGTATTTGCCCCGCATATTTTCGAGATCAAGTATGGTCCGAGCCAGAGCCGTTGGAATTTAGTATGCTTTCCTTTCTTCTCCCGGGCCTTGTCCCATAATAGGACCAGATCTGAGATCTGAAAAGCCTTGTATTGGGCTCTTCTATCAAACCATCATTTTACCATTGCTTGATGACACGCAAAATGCTCAAGGGCTACGTCTCGCTGTTCTTCCATTCGCATCAGATTTAAGAGCCAAACCTCCAAAACGTTGTCCCTGTTGCTAAATTCTTACATAAACTGTAAAACTGGGATCTGTAAGTTGACTGGGAATATAGGGTTCTGACCATAAACCAGATGGAATGGGGACATTCCCAGGGCGGCCTTAATACAAATGCGATCCACCCAGAGGGCGAATTTAAACTTTTGGTGCCAATCTCGGGGATTCTGTTCTAACAAATGTTTGATCACTTCAAGTAGGTTTTTGTTTATGGATTTAGCAACGCCATTTCCCTGGGGATAATAATTGCTGGAGAACTTCAAAGTGATCCTCTGATTGTAGGTCCATTCAAGCAGCTGCGCCAAAGAAAACGCCGGACCATTGTCACATACTAAAGCAAAGGGCATTCCAAACCGTGTGACGATATTTTCTTTCAAGAACTTGATAACTACGTCCACCGTGTTATTTTTGCAAGGTATAGCTTTAGACCACCGAGTGCAGTAATCAGTAGCAGTAAGGATGTATCAGTGGTTGGCAGACGAGTTGGGGTTGATCTCCCTAATGAAGTCAAATGCCCACTGGGCGAAGGGTCTAGCCTCGTAGACTAGTTGTAGAGGCATGGCTGGGTTACGCTCACGATGCGCTGCGGTTTGGCAAGTATGGCATTTCCTAACATGAGCGTAAACATCTTTGAATAAACAGGGCCAATAGTATCCGGCCTGAAGGATCTGATGGGCAGTGGCATCGGCTTAGCCATGCCCGGTTCTAAACTGTCTGTGGAATTCATCGATCACTCTTATAGCCTGGTCTCGATCGATGCACCAGAGGTACACTCCCTCATAGTTTTTGCGATAAAGCGTGGAGTTTTTGATCACGAAGTGGGCACTTTTCATCCGCAGGGCGCAGCATTTATGGGGAGGTAATCCCTCCGGGCATTTGTTGTTTAGTAACAAGTATACCAAATTGGTATACCACGGATCTTGGGTAATGGACTCCACTGTGTAAGTTTGACATTCTATGCGGGGAGTCTCCTCTGCCATCGCTTGACTTAGTCCCTGGCCCCAGACTATCTTCATGGGCTGCATTTCTAAGTCATATTCCTAGAGGATGACCATCCACTTCCCCCGTCTCTCACCCAATTCACTCTACATCAGCAGAGACTTGACGGCCTGGTCCAAAATGATAGCATGTACTTTGCTCTGGAGAATATAATGCCAAAATTTCTTCACGGCCCGAACCAAAGAAAAGGCTTATTTTTCTAGTGGTGAATATCGAACCTCAGCGTTCTTGAAGTGGGAACTCATGAAAGCTATTGGTCGCTCCTTTGCTTCAACCTTTTGGGTCAGCACTGTCGCAGCATAATGCGGCGAAGCAAACGAGTAAATGTAAAATAGAAGGGAATAGTCCAGACTAGCGAGGACAGGTGCCTCCGTTATGGTCTGTTTGATCTGGGCGAATGCCCGTTTTGCCTCAAGACTCCACTCAATCTTGGTATCCTTCTTCATCATCTCATTGAGTGGTTTAACTATTTCTGCGAATCCCGTGATGAATCATCGCATGGAGTTGATTTTTTCGAAGAAGGATCGCATTTCTTTCTTGCTGCCAGGCATTTGTAAGTTCAGTAGCGCTTCGAATCTATCAGGGTCTATGGATATACTCTTCTCAGAGACACTATTTCCAAGCAACTTCCCCTCGGTGACCCCAAAAATGCACTTCTTGGGGTTGAGGGATATTCCATACCGGCGACATCTCTTGCAGATCTGAGCGAGGTGGGTGGAATGATCACGCCTGTCCCAGGAAAAGATGGTCAAATCATCCATGTAGATGATTATGCACCGATTCACAAGGCCCTCGAATGCAATATCCATGGCCTTCTGAAATGTAGCCCCTGCATTGATCAGACCAAAGGGCATTCTCCTATACGCAAACGTTCCCCACTTGGTGGTAAACGCTATTTTCTCTCTGTCTTCATACTTGACCATGACTTGGTTGTATCCCGAGTATCCATCCAAGAAAGACATCATCTGAGATCCATTTACTATCTGTAACACCTCATCCAACGAGGGGAGAGGGTGATTATCTTTTTTAGATGCCTTGTTCAAATTTTAGAAATCCACGCAAAGGCGGATCTCACTGTTTTTCTTCATGACAGGGACCAAGTTAGCAACCCATGTAGTATGCCAAATTGGGAAGATTATCCCGGCTGACAGCAGTTTTTCTACCTCTTGACGAATCAGAGGCTCTATCAGGGGGTTGACTGGTCTTTGCTTTTGCCGAAAGGGCCTAGCGTTCGGCTTTAGGGAAATAATGTGGGTCATGATGGAGGTATCATATGTTTTCAAGTCTTCATAACCCTAGGCAATTATGTCAATGTATTCTCGGAGAACCGCGAGAATCTTCTCCTTTTCCTCAGGGGAGCAGGAGGTACCGATGTGTATGATCTTCTCTTCACCGGGCTTGCCGATGTTAACTTTTTCAAATTTTCCTCCCTCAGAGGAGGGTGACACCTTCTCACGGGCCCAAGGGTCTGAGTCAAAGATTTGTTCTAGTGCAACCATCCCCTTAGGTATGGTGTTAGTGGGTAGGTCCATGATCCCATCGTCTTCATCACCCTGTCCAGTATCATCATGGTCTCATTCCTCCACTATCTGATCTTCAAAGACACCAACATTTGCCATGAAGGCCAGGATGTGTTGATCGTCCTCAAAAACCTAAAAGTAGGTGACATTATCTGGGATGGATGGGGTAGGGACCATCTCAATTGAAAATCTCTGGAGTCGCGAGCCGGCCATTGGCTCAAGTGTGCTGGCAGAAATGGCGAGGGCATCCGGGACATAGTTTCATCGCCGGGGAATGAGGTCAATGCCAAAGGCATCAAAATCTTCGATAAGGCTCCAAGCCCGGTTGTGGTATGCAGCCAGCCTTTTGTCATGACATGTGTATTGACTCCGGACTTGTTTAACAATCAAATCTGAATCACCCAGAGCCTTGAGGTGGGTGATACCTTTCCTTAATGAAAATAAGAGTCCAAGGACCAAAGCCTCGTACTCCGTGATATTGTTTGTACAGTTAAACTGCAGCCTGTAGGAAGTGAGGAAGGATTTCTCTCACGGGTTGATTAATTCTACCCCGGCCCCACAGCCTTGTTTGGATCAGGACCCATCGAACTTAAGGGTCCATAAGTCATTGTTCATGATTTGGGGCTGGGGCAGAGTAGCCTTCTTTGGATCATTGCTGGGAGACTTAGGGATTCCTCCCAGAACTACCGGCGTGAGTATAGAATTTACCTCCGGAGGTGTTTGGACATGGGATTTATGGGGAGGTGGCACCAAAGGAGTACATCCCGTAAGAGTACTGGGTCCCAGGGAATCAATTGCGTGTTGTTTATTCCGGAGAATATTGAGGTGCCGGTGAGCGATTGAGAGACATGGTTCACACTTGTGTTCTGAATGTTTTTGGTAGTGCACTCGGCACCAAGTGTCAGACAGGAGTGTGGCAAGGGTTTCTGTGGCACCTTGAGAGCCAATTTTGACTCTCATCTTTTCATCCAAGTCTTGGGCTCTCTGTAGCATGACGGGGTCTTCTCTAGGGATGAAATCAAAGGTTAAGATTTCAAAGGGTCGGTACACCCCTAGAGAAGTCTCAGAGAAAAAGACCTCGTTGACCCTCCCAACTTCGGTAAGGGCCTGTTTCATCCGGGGTTCTCTTTCGACCCAGATCTTATTGGATTCTCCCTCCCATGGAAGCCATAAGTGGGTGAAGTCAGTTGAAAAGTATCCGTTCAAGGACTTAGACCAATTTCGACTTAGTAACATCCCGTAAGTCTCTGGGATGTCCACCACTTGGATGTCAATGATGCTGGCTACCCTGGGGTCCTGGATAAGATGTATCCGGACATTCTTCAATTCTCCCACCATTTTTACAGTAGTCTTATCCAGCTGGATCACTGCGCCATTAGATGGGGTGGGGTGGAATCTGAGCTTCTGACAAATGGACAAGGGCATGATGTTACCCGAAGCTCCAGAGTCTACTAGGCAGTTGTGTATATTTTTTCCGTGGATGTTCAGGCCTAGTAGGAAGGGAGGATCTTCATTGTTCCCTCAGAAGACAGCCACATTAGCTTCTTCGAAAGAGATAGTCTTGGGCGGGCGGTTGACGGCTTCCGGGTTTCCCAAGAGCTTCAGAAGAGACTTCTTCTTCTCAGGACAGTTTAGTAAAACCTCCATCAAGGTCATGGAGGTGGAGGTCTGTTCTAACACCTTCGTGATATCGAATCTTCCTCCCGGGAATGGGTGATTTTCCTCGTTGAGGTCCTTCGCTTGGTTAGGGCTAGGACCTTTTGGAGGGGTGGGTCGATCAATCACGTTATTCCGGGGAGGAAGAGTACCTTTGATAGGAGGTGTGGGCGTGTAAGCTGGTCCTTTACCAGCCTGACTCCGAGTATTGTATGGAGTCCATGGGTTAGTAAAGGCGTTGGCCTCAAAGGGCGGGATAGGTTCATCAAAGAATCCCTGTAGTTCAGATTCTTCTTCATCCTCCTCAGAAGTTCCGAAGAATATGGTATCACAGGTGAAGGCACTATGAGTCAGCTCTTGGACAGGGGGTTCTGGAGGGGTGGTATCATGCGACTGCTGCCTGTCCAGCTGGGAGATCATGATGACCTTCTCTAAAGTGGCACAATTCACCTCGTTGTGCGAACCTATATCGTGTAGTCTACACCAGTTAATCATGGGCTGGAAATCTGCGACTGGCATAAAATGTGATGGTCCAGTGCCATTTTCGTTGGCATTTTGGTTCAGAGGCGGGCCTCCAGTGTTCGTGTTATTATTCCATTGCTGATGATTGGGCCTAGACCCGTTGTTGAAGTTTCTTCCTCCGGCATTGTTGTTTCATTGGCTGGAGAAAATGTTTCCCCTCTGGGAATTTGAATTCTGAGGTGCATAGGACCTCGCCTTCAGTTGGCCTATGTCCATAGTCAGAGTGGACAACATTCGCCGGAGGGATTCAACCTCGGCAGTCAACTGAGTGTTAGCGTCACAATGTGACGGCTATGGTTGTTCTTGGTTTCCCGGGAAGGCAACAGGATTAGCCAGAGTCAAGGGCAGCAATCCTGCAGTCGCAGACGACTGGAAGAAGGGCACTCTGGGCGATTGTGTCTGAGTCTGTTGTGTCTGCTGCGGTTGGTTCCAAGGGAAGACTTCTAGACCCGGCATCGCTTGGGTCTGCGATGGGTAAACATATCATGCCTGTTGGTCTACCAGGGGTGGCGGAGGATTCATCACCATCGAGGGGGCACCCATTGCCAGATTGGGGTTGTATCCCGCGGCATATGCAGTTCCACCGGGGATCATGTTGAAAGGCGTGCTCTGCCCAATCCCGCCCGGGGATTTTTTGAGACCACAGGATAGTTCTAGGGCTAGGTTGTAGACTTTTGCCAAGGTATCCCGGTCGCCTGCAGCGGTTGTTCTCCAAAGGAGAGTGGCAACGAAAGGGTCCATCACATTGAGGTAGGTCTGTATGGTTACCTCTGGGGATGGAATGAAGGGGCCCGTGCACCGTTTTAGAGCGCGCTGGAACCTATGGTTGAATTTTGTGAGAGGTTCATTGGGTTCCTTCCTAATGGAGATGAATTGGCTATGGGACCAGGCTGGGTCCACATGCACGCAAAAGGCAGCCAAGAAGGCATCTTCCATGTCCTGCCAACTGTTTATGGAGTTGGCAGGAAGGTTAAGGTACCAGTTCAATTTGCCTTGCCCTAAAGACAAGGGAAACATCTGAGTCACAACATCTTCATGTTGGATCCACTGTCGGTTCATGGCATCTTTGTATGCCTGCAAGTGTTCTTCTGCGGTCCGTGAGCCTAAGTGCTCATATCGTGGGCAAATTTTCTCAGGTGAGAGGGTAAGTCATTGATTGCGCCCGAAAAAGTTTCCATTGGGGACCCGGTGTTTCCAAAGTATGCAGCCATTGGGGGAACTATATGTTGGGTGGTTTGGGCACTGGTTCCCAGAATTATCTGAGAAATTTGGGTATTCAGAGGTATGGTAGATCCCCAGACAATAGTGGCTGGTGTGATTTTTGAGGTCCGTTTCTTACGAGCATGCGGCTCGAGTTAGACAAATCTTTCGGGATTCGGGGCAGACCTAAGGATTCTTTCAAATTTAGCCGGGGGAAAAAGACCTAATCCCACTGAAGGCTTGTCTCTTAAAACTATAACTCGGGGAACCCTCAGAAGGCGTAAAATTGGAATCTCTGGAAGGGAATGAGTTCATGCCCTCCTTCTAGTGCTAGTTTTTGTTGACGGGGTTTTGCTGACCAGGTCCGCCAACAGTCATAAGTTGTCACCGGGCTCCAGGGATACCGACAAACTCCGCCTGGAAAGGTTGTCTGGGGGAAATAAATCCTCTGGGCCTTCAAGCACCTGGGTGTCAGGTCACGACGGTGCGGGGCTCGGTTGGGAGAGGTGACTGTTTCGAGGGGGATAGTTGGTTTCTTCAAATCATTTTCTCCGGAGATTTGATAGATAAGGTTCTCCCTAGCGTTCTATACTTAACAAATAAAATGAAAAAAGATCCTGCAGGGTTAGAAGTATTTCATCTACCTATAGTCATGCTGAAATGTCTGGAACATCGATAATACTTTGATAAACTACACTAAATACCGAAGAAACACATAAACATCAGTTAGCATTTTATCAATAGCGAGAATAAAGAGTTCGTTAATCTACTTTAACATACCAGAGTAAAAGACATAAAGAACACCTAAAACATGAAATACCATTAACTCAGAAGCAGGAATGCCAACAACATCATTGCCAAGAATTCTTCCTTCTTTATTAATATCCTTTCCAGCAAGCACTGGTGCGTGATACAATGGTGGCTCTAGGGGAGCATCTAACTATTGAGAATAGGACAATGGAACATTGAGCTCTGCAACTAAAATGAGGAATCACTTTGCTATTATCATGGACAACAAAATCATCAATTTTGTCGACCCTTGGAAATGGGCCAGTTTGGCTATTTATACAACTTTCTTCTAACCCTAACCCTATTTACATCATGTTTCAATAAATACAATATCTGGGGGCCGGTACTACCTGCGCCACCCTACAAAAGACCTAGAGAAGGAATAGGTGTGCCATGTCAGAAGAATAAGACAAGAAACTACATCAGAAGAATCAGTCTCGAGAAGAGAGCCAGAGAGGGGAAGGAAGAAAGTAGGTCCCCCAGAGACCGAGGCTACATGCCTCATAAATGGGAAATGCGGCGCCCTATCTCCAACGCGCCAGGTGTACCTTTGAGCGGTGCCTCGAGAAGACCACCTTGTCAGAAAACCAACTGCCGAGCCAATGCCCCTTGATGTGGCCAACTACCCTCTGACAGTCTTTATTAACCGCCTCTGAAAGCGATCGGTCAGCCTCGGGGACCGGGACACAGGTCACTTTAAAGAATACAAAATTTCAGATCTGGGACTCCGGGATCCGGGAACTTACGTCCCAAAAAAGAACAAAGAGTACTCAATGTGAGTTTTTCCCCGCTCTCCGGAGAAAGCTCAAAGTTGCTTATTATCGTTGAAAGCCTGGAGGAGGCAGGAAATGCCATCTTTATCTACATCCTTCAGGCTGGCCCTTCTGTGCTTGGCCACTTCAACTTGTTCCCCCAGGTTTGGAACATTTTCTTTAAATTCATCGGCCATCCTCG
The DNA here is from genome assembly GCA_018584345.1 of Thuja plicata. Classification (NCBI taxonomy): domain Eukaryota; kingdom Viridiplantae; phylum Streptophyta; class Pinopsida; order Cupressales; family Cupressaceae; genus Thuja; species Thuja plicata. The sequence goes on from MU227673.1 coordinate 83,224, forward strand.
CTGCGTCATGACCTTTCAGTATCATACTGGTTAATTTCGCCATCTCGGCCCCATCTATCCCCTCTAGAGATTGATACCGGGACTTCATTATTTCATTAAAACTCCCCAAAACTGAATCTTCAGGGGTATATGTTTTTGTACTAAGGGGATCAGCCCCGGAAACCTTTATTACAAAAGACTTGTATAAATTAGAAGAATATTTTACAGTATTTACCTTTTCCTACAAGGACCCTACCAATTGCTTGGTTACCTCCAATGTGAGGTCAAGCCTGGAGTACTGGGTTCTTACAAAGTCAAATGATTCCTCACCCAGAATTTTGAATTCAGAAATTATGTCTTCTCCCAAGGTGAGGAGCTCTTTGAGCTCAACCTTCCACGCTTGGTAATTCTCGGCGTCACTCTCCCACTACTCAATAAGCGCTTCCGCCTGATGAATAACTTGCCAGGCCGTGTATAAATCTGGGAGAGTGGACGCCACGAAATGTTGGGTGTTTCCTATCTGCAGGGCGACCCACTCGTCCACTGCTTGGGCCTTCTTTTTCATTACTCGTAGGGAGTCTATGTCACTCTATGGTAGTTCTTCTTATGCGGAGGTCTCCAAAGGAGCAGCATTGATGGGTCTGGCTAGCTCAGTAAGCAACCCCATAAGGTTTGTATTGTTTTCCTTTTCAGCTTTGAGCCTTTGGGCCTCTTTCTCATATCGGGCCTCTTTCTCATATCGGGCCTCTACTGCCCTTGCTGCCTCCTTTAACAGGTTTACCTCACCTTGCTTTCCCCTTTTGCCTAGGGACACCTCTGCAACATTGTAATCTGCGGGGTCTGTGGTTGCTTCATCGGCGTCTGGGGGAGGTGTTGCCACAACGGCAACTGTTTCTCTGCCCGACCCAGTTCAAAGAGTGTGAACTTTCCGGGCTTTCTTTGCCTTTGGCGGGCCCTGAACTTGGGCCATCATTTCAGCCAGGGAGAGAGGAATCACAGGAGCGGACTGAGCTTTTCTTTTCCTGCTCTCTACCAGCCATTGAGGTGGTAGGGGTGGCCTTCCTGTCAGGGTTTGTTCTTTTGATTCTTTCTCAGTGTCTAGTGGCTGTTGCTCCTCTTCAATGTGGACCTCATCCGTTCCTCTCCCTGCCTCAACTTCTTCCGCAGCAACATTCTTTTCAATCTCCATCTCCTTAGCCTGGTCCTGTATGTCAATCGCTGGGTTTGGACCCTGGTAGGCTTCCTTGGGGATTTCTTCTTCAAGTTGTGCCTCTGGCTGATCTTCTTCTTCTTGTCCTTCTGTCGGGGCCTTTTCTGGCCTTTTCTTCTGTCGGTACCTCTTTCGGCAGTAGGGGAGGTGTCGGGCCAAGATTTAGAGTTTGGGCCGCTGTGATCACCTGCCCAAAAGAGGATCCCGGGAGTGGCCCTTGGAAGTTGGCGGCTGGGGTTACGGTTATTCCCGAAGGTCCGTTCCTCTAGTGGATGCCATTTGTTCACTTGGTTTTTGTTGGTCCACTCCCAGACCTCACACTGCTTGAGCCCTAGAGATAATCTCCGGTTCTGGCTCCTTTCCTTCTACCTGCTGCTCTTGCTCTTGTGCAGGTTCTTTCTCAATGTCTCCTTGCTCTGCAGCCCCTGGGACTTCTGCCCCTGCTTGTGTATCGTCCCCCTACAGGTTGCCGAACTCATCGGCCGTAAATACATCAAACTCTGCTTTCGGAGGGGGACTGGCCGGGGCCTCTGCAGGCTCTATTTCTTTCTCCGGCTCTGGGGAACTGGAAGAAAGAATCTTCACTTCTCGGGGGAGGGTCACCTTCGGCGTTGGTTCTGCCTTGGGCTTTTTGCTGAGATTTTTCTTCCTCCGGGTAACCAGAGGAGGTCCCGCATCTCTTATTGCCGCTGCTTCCAGCAGATCCACCCCTGTCGCCTTGACCATTAAGGCTACCAATGACAGGGAGGAAGGAGGACGAAGTGCCCCGATCATAAGTGGTGGGGTAGCCAACTTCGTTATCAATTGCTCCCTCATTTTTTGGGAGGCCGCCACCGACTATTTTATTTTCTTGGTGATGGGGACTTCTTGTGCGGAAGGGGTTGTAACTATTCTCTTTCCTTTGTCTGCACCCTGCGAAGAGGTCCTAGCCCCCGGAGTCAATCTTGGTACCGGTGGTGGAGTTAACTTTGGCGCCGGCTGGGCTGCTCGGCGGGTACTCCCGAGGCACACCTTCTTGAAATAGGTGTGGCTTCTCTCAACCACCTCTCGAGTGAAATCTTCAATCATGGGCTCCTCCTGGGTGGCCCAGTTTACTGGTGGGAAGGCCTTCTTATCGATCCCCTTTTCCTTGTACTGGGGATCGATGGTGGGGGCGGTGTCTGAGAAGTCTGCCAGGAACTTTTAGAGCTTCAATTTATGCATCATGCTGGCCGTCATTCGGATATAGTGCCGGCTTTGCACATCCACATCATCCTGGCAGTCTTCCCAGAAGTCTTCCATATGTATGCGATGGGGCTCCGAAGCCCAGGGCATTGCCGCTGCAATTTTGCCATGCGGGTCAAAATTCTTTCGCGCTAGATAAAATTCTTGTAAGTTGTAACTTTTCATTTCATTATCTGCCTCCTTTGCGGCGGCCAGACTGCATGTGTAGTTCCTACAGGTGATTGGGAACGGGATGTTCAGGATCTTCTTGAGGGCAAAGAAGGCATGCACCTCCATTATTTTCCTGCAATATTCCAGCAGCACGATCTTGTCCCCATAATGTCTAGGTAACAAGTAGGGTTTCCCGGAGAAGTCGACGACCCTAATGTATGTATGCTACTGGAACTGAATATAATAGTGTCCATAACTATGGACCAACTTCATTGCCTCAGTGGACAGGCGGTATCTGGCGTCCCGGGTGGGTGTGAGCAGGTGGTAGTAAATGAACGAATCGTTTACCTGGCAGAAACTGGGGAAGCTGGCTTCCCATTGAATCTGTGGGAAATGGTCCCACGGTGCTTTTTTTCTCAGGCCAATCCCAAGCATGCCATCTGTAAGTAGGCCATTGGAGTGGGGCCTCTGCTGGGCTAGGGCCCAGAAAACATAAGAAGACATATAGAACTTCCTCCGGTTCAACTGCTGGAACTGGGAGTCGACATGGTTTGAGATTATTGTCGCCCAGTCAAAGAATTCTCCCTTGGTGGAGATGTTGAGGAGGAAATAGTACATCCATTTGAAAAACTCCTGGGCGGAGGGTTGCCCAAATACCCAGGCTAATGCTATTATCCCCATCTGGATGCTCTCCTTGAATTCAGAGCGGGGGATTTCTATCTTCATTCTCTTTGGGTCCCTCTTCGGGGCCTTGAACCAATGGGTATTCATGTATACCCGGGCGGAATCCTCCAGTTGTGTAAACTGCTTCAAGGCATCAGTCCTTGTAACCACCGTGGCCCTATCAAATTATGGGATACCCAGGCTTGCCTGGAATGTGACTGGGTCGAGGGACACCAGTGGAGTGGGGTATCCTGTGGGTTCTGCAGCTGCGAGCATAACAACCCGGACAGAAGAGTTGTAGTTGGCAGCAAGTGTTAAGATAAGCTCCGGAGATTGCACGGAGCATGGGAAGCAAGTTGTCCGGAGGATTCCGGAACCTCCAACGTTGATTGCTAACTGGTCTCCAGCCTGTCGTTGGATGTGCATTACCTTCACCAAGGCCTGCATTTCTGCCCAAGTCCCGACATTGGTGTCGATCATCAGTTTTACCTTGGACTCAATCTTTGAGCCCATAATGGCATTATCCTATACAAACTTCATGCTGAGGGGCATCTTTTCCAGGGCTTTCTCCATCTTTGACTTTGTTGTTGCCCTGGTTTCTGTTGCGGTTGGTAGTTCCGGACTTCCGGGAGGAGATGATGCAGACGCTTCAGACATGTTTGGAAGATAACTCTGGGAACCTGCGAGAGAAAGCGACCGTCAGAACATGTTTATCAAAGTAATCATTCCGGGGTCCGGATAATTTTACCACCGTGGTGTTTGCCTTCCTGAAAAGTTAGTATCATGCAAAGATAACCGAAAAGAAAAACATATCGTAAACTCTATCTTCACTACACATCTGGGTCCGGGGGTTTTTATCACATTTGGCAAACACACCGGATGGATGGCGGTAAGAGACCCGAGGTCCAGAGAAATAACTATTAATGAGGACGGGTAAAAAGCCAAGTCATCAAGCCCACATGGGCGCCATGTGCGTATGTATTAAATGCAAGTTATGGCGATGATGGCGGAGCCAACTGTCCAAACGCGTGAGAAGGGAAATCCACTTGGCTGGGATTGATTGCACGCATGGGACATAAATGAGGTTCTGACAAACTTCATGGAGGAGAGAGAAAACTGCCTGTTTGAAACCAGCCGAGAGCCGAGTTTCAAATAGGTGGTTTTCTTTCCCGAAGCGAGCTCAGGGACGGAAAACCAGAAACAGGGGCGACTCAACCAGCTTGTCAAGCCACCTGGAAGGATATACATGAAGTGAAGGGATATATACATAGAAACAAGGAGATATACAGGGACTATATTACAACTATATACATATATACATGAATATACAATGCGGGACGACACCCGCAGGAAAACCAGACAAGGCAAAAATATATATACAGCTATCTACAAAGTTCACAGACAGACTACTTCTGCACGGAGGGCGGACAACGCTCTGGCAGAGCCGACCCACCAACGGGCGGCAAAACCAGAAGCACAATGAACCAGACGAAACGCAGAAACAAAACAAAACAGGACAGACAAAAACCAACAAAACCAAAGAAAACCAGAGAGAGGAAGCAAAACAAAGAGGAGGGAAAGTGGAAACACCAACCTGAGAACGCGGAAGGCGGAGGAAAGGGAGGATTTACCGCAGGAGCTCTGCAATAGCTCGGGTTGCCAGACGGTCAGAGTCACCACCATGAAGCACTTGCAATTGCCTGAGAATGACAGAAGATGTTAAGCGTTGATTATCGTAAACTCTCTGCAAATGCTCTGTTAATCACTTTGAAATCGCTCTTCTAATTCGCTCTAAGTGCTTGAAGGTTTTAATCGCGGTAAATGTGAAAGTGACAAATGACTTCTATTTATACCCGCGGTAAAAAGGTAATCCTCCTCCTTCCGGTGATCTTAGGTTAGGCCAAACTTCCGGACTCCGGGCCCGGGGTTCCCTCGCGATGATAATATCCTCAAGAACATCACGGTGAAGAATCCTGGAGTCTGAAATCTGGTTCCCACCAAAGGACGACCTCCGGGACCGGAGTCCCAGAGGAGAAAACCGAACAAACAAAACACCACACCGGGGAAGAAAACCCCGGAGAAAGAAACAAAAGGAAAAGAAAGACCAAGGCAAAGCCGCAAGCAGAAAGCAAACAAAAGCAAAAAAGGGGGACCCAACATTTTGCACACAAAATGTAGGGACGGGGATGCAGGGCATAACAACTCCATGACAACAATACCTGGAAACGGTAAAAACATGGGCACCTACAACGTGGACCTTCGTGTCCTAGTAGCGTGACAATTGCTGTGTGAGCTAACAAACATTCAAGTATTGGGCCTATAACATCATATTTTGAAGCCAATTTGACCTAGATTAATCTGATTGTTCATTGTTGAGACCTCGTGATAACATTGCAACTTGAAAAAGTTGTAGAACATACACAATCTCAATCTTCAAAACACAGTGTCTATTGTGCTTGTTCCTTTGATCAGTTTCTGAAAACGCAAAACAAAACATTTAAACTGTCAAAATGAGTCAAACGTGTTAAAGTCTAGGGTTGTCGAACGTCAACTATCTTGCAAATCTAAATCCTTGTGTGTGATAAAACACCACAATTGACCTTTATTTCGCCGCAATCGGTGAAATTATACCACATTCTTTTGACCAGAGATATTCTATTCCTGTTCTGACCTAAAACCTTGAACGAATTCTTCATTAGGTGTCCAAAACTAGTGTCTATCTCAGGAAAATGCAAAGAACATTGTGTGAATCTCTAAACATTTAAGATTACCCTTTCTCTATAAAGCACGATTACTGTCTAAAAACATTGTT
>MU227673.1:100009-111840 GCA_018584345.1 Thuja plicata
GCTTCAAGCATCGTGGGGTTTGCATTCATTTGTCTTCCCTTCTCTTGTTTGTACATTTTATTGCTCACGTTTCTGTTATTCATTTAGTAGTTATTGCGTACTTGATTTGCATTCACTTGTGAACCTTTGCTACTAACCCCCGCCTTTGGAAAGCTGTGGGAAACCGGAGAGAGAGGCGTACAGTAAGTTACTCTAGGAGGTCACACAAATTGGCTACCTCCTCTACTAAGAAAGGAAAATTGAAGAACCTAGTGGACAATGATACCAAGGAAGATGAGGAGAGAGTAAGTGAATATAATGAGGCGAAAAGAAAAAGTGAGGAAGAAGAAAAAGTCGGAGAGAAGGTAGAGGAGAAAGAAAGCACTGAGACATAAAATAACTCTACCCATATTTCAAAGAGTATAAAAATGAGGACAATTGATCTCACAAACATCATGATGCTAGAAGAAGAGGAAACAAACAAAACAAGGACAAAAGGGACATGTAAAACCCAATGGGATGAGACCTATTCTAAATGCAACACTCCTACTAATGAGTTGGAAAAGGTTAAAGCCAGGACAATGAAACTTGAAAAAAGACTTGAGAGTGTTTGTAGGTTTAGCTTGAGGGTTATGCATAGTTCAACCATCTCCCTATGCCTCATGCTGACAAAGATCTTGGGAACATATGAGAAAGATGATGGAAAGTATAAAGAATCATTCAAGTTCCTCATTGAAGATTGGTCCAATTTCCTCCACCAAGCTAGCTGCAAATTCAAAGATGTTCGTTGCAGATAAATTCCCTTTAGTTGTTTTTGTTAATGCTGGTTATGGTCATAGATGACCATATGTTAATACTTTTATTTTGTTAGATATTGTTAATGGTCTTGATACATTTAATAGTTTAGATATTGCTAATACTATTTATGTGCCTAGGTTGCCTTATGATAAGACTATTTATATTAGATAGCTCACTAGACAAGGGTTCTAGAGGTAAACCTTTCTTTTTTATGATGTTGTTGATGGTTAATTCTTTTATGTTAGTTGGTAGTCAATGTGCTATTAATGTGTTTCTATTGTTAATGTTGTCAACTTTACGCCCTTTGGGTTGTTTTTAAGAGGGACAACAACCTTGTTTTGTTGCTTATTAATATCCAAAACAAAAAATAGCAACACAACCATAATATCAAACTAGGTATCTAAAAAAAATCTATGTAATAATTACTATTTTACATACTCAAATTAAATTGACTAGAAAATAACTACTATATTAAAATATAGTATAAAATTAAATAAAAGATATGAGAACAAAAAATATCTCACATCTACTCCTCAATCTCCCCTCTCTCTCCTCACTTCATCTCCAATCCAATTCCTTATTTGCCCTTTTTCTTGATGACATAGTTTATCAAAGCAATATACAGATTATTTATAGACTAAATCCATATATACAATTAAACATAATTTTATATAAATTTTCAAAAATTATAGATTAAGGTATTTTATTTTATTGTATCATGTAATGATTAACTAAATATAAAAATTATGTAATTTTTATTTTTTAAATGAAGCTATAATTTAACTTATGATACAATTTTTTTTTAACTTTGAAAAAAAAACTATACTTCTTTCTTCATTATTTTTATTTGAAAAATTATGAATGAAAAAGTATCTATCAATAAAAAATAGAAGCATTTAATTTGATGTGTTTGTGATACTTCAAAAAAACACTATTGAATGTTCCAACAACAAGAAAATCAGAAAATATAATTGTTTATCAATGCATGCCTCCCTCTCCTTGCTGGCCTCTCTCAAATAGAATTCCCTCAAAAGACCTCAGTCTTCAAATGACCCTTGATTATTTCAGAGGAATTATCATTTAAAATAAATATTGTTTATAAAAGACTTATTTAATTTTTTTAACTTTTTTATAGTTTTATATTTTAGCCGATAGGCTTCTCTTGGGGAGAAACCTTTGATCGGCAAACTGTTTCACACTGAATTTCAGTTAACGGGGATTTTCTCCGAGAGAATCTTCCCAGATGTGGCAAAGCGGCTTTCCAGATCTGTAGCCCCACCGTTTCATCGTCCTGCAACAACACTGTCAAACCACCTGAATTTGAATGAGGGCTTATGCCTAAAACCAGATCTGGTCTTGGGCAGGGTGGGTAGTAATTCTATATCATTTTCCCACACATGTTAATGAAACGTTCCGGCTTTAGCCCAGCGTTCTTTGATAAGAGGCAAAGAATTGTATTGGCAAACTTTTGAGTTTCAAAAGCGTATTGATACACGGTTTCTCTGCAACAAATGGATAGAAAATTGAAGTAGATATGCTTTCCTTATTTATAGCAAAAGAGGGAAAACGGACTTTGCATGAGATCAACAAATTGATAACCACAATTATTTGGGTACCTGAAATCCGCTGGCATTGTTGGCCAAAAATTCATCTTTCTATTCTCTGGAGGCAGAGTCGTCAAGATCATAATATCTGCCCAGTCCAGTATTTGGTCATCAGAGGCTACAAAGTGCTGCCCATAGCCTTCAAACTCTAGCATTTTATATTTGAGCTTTTCTTCCAGAGGTAGTCGAATGAATTCCCTTACAATACCCTTCATTTTTTCCGTCAGAGGCAGAGTAATTCCATGATTCACAGCCTGCGATGGAGACATTTGTATCATCTTAGTGAAATAAGCAAGTTAGGAGGATAAAATGGAACCTAATCGCATTACAATTTGTTAATCTACAACATAATTTATAATCAATTATGACGCAACCACCTGAAAAAATCCCCATTCCTGGCATGCCATGCCAAGTTTTTCTAACTCCTTTGGCCTGCAGAGATCTGAATCCCCCAAAAACATGTCCATATCAATTATGGGGATGTCCAAATGAGTAGTAGGAAACACATTTGGGCGCTCTTTCTCTGACCTGATATACCTTTGAGGAAGGCTGTGAATGTTCTGAGATTAAATACCGAAGCTGAATTAAACATGATAGTTGTTTTTCAGTCTAAACAAACCACCTACACTCCTGATTTCTAACACTGCAATCTCAGAAAATCTATCCAGTGCTGAAGTGGGATCAACTCTACATCTAGACATGACATGAAGGGAGAACGAGGTGGGAAGTCAACTCACGCTGCTGAATTTTTTATTTCATTGATCGTCCATATGTTTCCCGTGGCTGTAACTTATAATGTATTTTAATTTTTTGATCGTAACAAATTTTTTTTATATTTGTATACTGGTTCTCAATTCTCTTCAAAATATATTATATAAAAACTACAATATTATATAAAAACTACAATAGCCTCTGGTTATAATGTATTTAAATTTCTTGATAATGATATCAAAAACTTTCATTTACATTGGTCTTCCATTTTCTCCAAAAACATTCCATATAAAAACTAGATTTGTTCATATGCCTCAACTTATACATTGATCCTCAATTTTTTCTAAAATATTCCATGTAAAAACTAGAATATTGACATATTTCTTCCTATCGGCTAACCCTTGCACCTATTTTGGTGCAAGCGCTAGTATAACTTAAGCATTCCGGTCTGTGAGATTATGACCCTCATACTTTTTCTTTTCTTTCATGACATTATGACCCTATAAGTTGCATGTTGTGCACTTGGGTTTAGGGACATTACAAATGGTTCCATAGAGGATCTGGAAAAGTGGATAACAAAGTGGTGGTAACATTTAGGTTGAGAGTGACAAAACTAAGAGCACAAAAGAGAATATTAGCATAGAAATCTATTCTTCTAAAGCAAGAAGAAATCCATTCTCCTAAAACAAAGAGTGCATCAATTATATCATATTAGCAACCCATCTGCATAAATAAACAATACTCGCTGTCATATCTTAGAATCAGGGAATCAATGATCAGACTATTGAAAAATCCCACAAGACAAAAAGAAAATCGCCAGATATTTGATGTATTTTGTCTTGCTGCTAACCATGGATAAAGCACAAGTTGTATCCTTATCCTCAAACAATTATTGAAAAATGTAACACCCAGACGAATGCTATTGAGAACGATTTCAATCTCACTGAGAATGAACCACCCTATGACTATTTGAAGCAAGAAGAAAAGAACATTTGTTAGATAATCACGGAATTCAAACGAATGGAGAGAGCAAGCTCCAAAATTCATGAAACGTCTATGGCTATTTCGAAGAAGATTCATTTGGTTCGAGCAAAATCAACTTGAAAGATGTCAAGAGGCCAGCTGCCACACACAAATGAAATGGATTAGATCTAGAAAACAAAGTGAAGAATAAGTACACAACCAATAACCTTGTTTCCCAAGAAGGCAGGAGAATTGATGGACACCATATATATCCCAACATCCAAAATAAAGAAGAAAATTTGAAGAAAAGAATATTAGAAAACTATAAGTAGCAAGCTACAATGAACCAACAGGTACAGGAAGGCATTTTTGCTTTTGGAATTTAGTATCTCTATTTTGTTCAAGTAACTTTTGTTTGTCTTATGTTCTCACATAATCATTTATACACTTTCGCCTGTCATGTGCAGACTAATAATAATAATAAATTAGAGTCATACCTAACCAGGATTGTTCTCTTATAGTCAACAACAGTTGATTCCTCTCTTTTGGGATTAAAGATATGAACAGGCCTTCCAAGATTGGCCTATCCTCTTGCTTGATTACCATTGTGACATGATGAACTCAAGCTTTCTTCAAAGACTCACAAAAGATGAGTTTTATGAATCTACAATCAATGCCGAGAAAAAAGTCTATAAAATATATATAACAACAATACCATCAACCAAAACTTGTCTCTTGGGACTTTTACCCGAACCAAGACCACTTCCTTTCTCTTGAGTACTATATTTCATAGTCCCTGGTAACATGACCTCTGCATTATACGTTGAATTTCTGAGTCTGATGAATACCAAAACCACCTTCTTTTTCTTGTGTTCTTTATCTCCTCATCCCTGAAAACTTAGCCTCCGCATTGTACATTAAACCTTTGATTTCTCAACCTAGTATAACAGTAAGAGAAATAAGATTCTCTTTAAGTGTTAAGTTGAATTAAGAACAGTTGACTCCCTACAAATTTTCACATTTTTCGTGGAGGATCTCCATATTCAATCATATTATTCACAAAAGAATCAGGAGCAGAATTCGGGTTGAACCATAGGCCTCCAACACCTAAGACCCAAAACCTTCACTACTCATGATGGAAAAGGGACCATCCACGGCAAGGTCTTCTTCCGATCACTCATCCCTCAATATCTTCCAAAAAACAAAAATCATTTAAAGTAGAACATAAATAATGACTGACCTGTCTGTCTTGTAAAAACCAGTAATTAGATTTGCTGTCTTTGCTGTGCATGCTGCTTTTCTTGTGCGATTTGCTATCGCCATGGAAGGTGTGTTGGGGATCATTTTCCTTGTGTATACGAAGCCTGGCGCGAAAGTGGATTCAAACTGGGCTGCAAGGCTTCGATGCAAAAAGAAAACCCCTGCAACCAAAAACATTCCCATTGTGAACCCAAATTGAGGCACCTGGCCAGTAAGTAGTAATGTCTAAATGTGCTTGTCTTCAATCTTGTCATAATGTTCAATAGGCTACTCTTTCCCTTCCTCTCTTACTCTTCAAATACCTGCATGCATTTAACTGTTATAATCACGTCGAATTAAATTGGTCATCTATTTATTGACACAGGTATTTGCATCAGTATGTAACTGTAGAATGCCTCTTGGCATAACCAGTTAACATATTTACATGACCTTTTTGATGCAAGTGAAGGCCTACATACAGAGTGCACATTTATGTTCCTGATGGCACGTTAGCATTTATGCATGTAGCATTTGGGATGCACTTGAGTGCACCTAGAGCTTGCTTATGGGCCTCTTAAGGCTCTACAGGACATTAAGAGTCATATTACCACTTCGCATTTTTGTCTGATGTTCCTGCCATTTATTTTCTCTACATGTTCTGTGATTTATGAAATCTGCCATAACAATAAGAAACTTTGCAGAGTGCAACTTCTGGTGCACATTTTTGCTCTGATGGCACTATACTTCTCATCCATATGCAGTTTGTGATGCCAACTGCACCCACAGGTTGCTTATTGGCCTCTGAAGGTAAAGCAATAGTGCTTAAGATGATGACTTCATAATGCTTGTCCGACTTCAAAACAAATATAATCCCGCTTTCAGACAACAGATACATCTTGAATTTTCACATAAGTTTCTCAATTGACATTCTATTCCATATGAATTGAGGGTAACATAAAATGGGCTTCAAGCAGTAATGTTTAGGGCCTTAATCACCATAAGAGGTATAGGCCATTTTCTTATAACCCTTAAAACGATGGTTAAATAAATGCTGCAGTCTAAATGAATCTGTCCTTGTTACTCTCTAAACAATGAAATACTTTAGAATATTGTACACCTTTGTGCATAGTAGAGGCATACCCTTCTCCCTTTTCTTCACCAGACTTGTCCAGAATATTGTACACTTCCATTTATGGACATCCTATGTCTTCTACAAGAAATGGATATACTCTATTTTTTACCTCAATCCAGCTATATCCTGGCATTTTATTCAATCCTTTTTCTTTCATAAGCTTTCTTATCCTTTGTACTCCATCCCATCTGCCCACTGCAGCATAAATATTCGACAGGAGAACATAATTTCCAGTATCTGTAGGCTCCAACTCAAAAATTTCATCTGCCACATGCTCTCCTAGATCTGTATTATGATAGATTCTACAGGCAGCAAGCAAAGCTCCCCATATGCGAGAATTTGGCTTTAGCGGCATGATTTTGATAAAATCATAGGCCTCTTGCAGATGCCCAGCCCGGCCAAGTAAGTCTACCATACAAGCATAGTGCTCCATATTGGGTGTGATGCAATAATCTTTAATCATGCAGTTGAAATTTTGCCACCCTTGATCAATTAGACCTGCATGACTACATGCAGACAAAACAGCAGTGAAGGTGACATGGTCTGGTTTTAAACCTGCCTGCTGCATCTTATAAAACATTGAGAGAGCCTCCTCTCCATGTCCATGAATAGCATGCCCGGAAATCATTGCAGTCCATATGACCACATCCAGTTTAGATGACTTTTTAAATACTTTGCATGCATGTTGTAGGCTCCCACATTTGGCATACATATCTACAATGGCACTTGTCACAAAGACATCTGAATCAAGACCTCTTTTAATTATGTAATCGTGAATCTCCTTGCCCCGCTGCAGACCTGCTAATTGAGAACATGCAGAGAGAATACTTGCAACGGTGACATTGTTAGGTTTTATACCTGCCAGTTGAGCTTCGCGGAAGAGTTCCAGGGCCTCATTGCCATACCCATGTTGAGTGTTGAGTGCAATCATTGCATTCCACGAGGATATGTTTCTTTCACACATTTTATCAAATACATTTTTCGCACTCTCCTTATCACCGGACATGGCATACCCTGTAATCATTACATTGTTTGAGACAATATTTCTAAATGACATTTTGTCAAACCCTTGACGTGCAGTCAGCAGTCTCCCGCATTTGGCATACATGTCAATCAAGGCATTACCCACAACAACATCTGTGCTAAGAATACTGCTTTTGATTATATAACCATGGATCTCCATCCCCAGCTTCAAAGCTGAAAGACGAGCACATGCAGATAGAACACTTGAGATGGTGACGGAGTCTGGCTTCACATATGTCTTTTTCATTTGATGAAATAGGTTTATGGCTTCACTAAAACTTCCTTTCTGTACGTGAGTTGAAATCATTGCATTCCAGGATACCAAATCTCTTTCCGACATGTTGACAAACAAATGGCCTGCAACCTCTAGACTCCCGCAACTTGCATACAAGCTTATGAGAGCATTGCTCACGGCAATGTCGATTGGAAAGGCTAATACATTTCGAATTATGTAAGCATGGATTCCCTTGCCCTTTCGGAGATTCTCTAAGCAGGCACATGCAGAAAGGGCACTTGCAATGGTAACTGCATCTGGTTTCAGTCCTGCCAGTTGCATTTGACCAAACAGGTCTATGGCATCAGCAAAATACGCATTTTGTGCATAGCCCGCAATAATTGCATTCCAGGAAATTATGTCTCTCTGGACCATTTTTTCAAACACTCGTCTTGCTAATTCTATGGCCATGCATTTCGAGTACATATCCACAAGGGCATTACCTACAGAAACATCTAACTGGAGTCTGCTTCTGATTACATAAGCATGAATTTCCTTGCCTTGCGACAAGTCACAAACAGATAGAACACAGAGAATGGTTACTGGATTGGGTTTCACGCCTGACATTAACATTTGATATAAGTGTTCCGAAGCCTGATCAGCATGTCCGTGCTGACCATAACCAGCAATCATTGCATTCCAAGAAACCACATCTTTCTGGCTGATCTCATTAAAAACGCGCGATGCATCCCATATCCCCCGACATTTTGCATACATGTTTACAAGAGCATTTCCTACAAGAACTTCTGCTTGAAGTCCACATTTTATACTGTATGAATGGACATTCTTACCCAACTCTGTAGTCTCCAAGCAAGCACATACTTGAAGCAGAGTAGCAACAGTGACACAATTGGGCATTTCCCCAGATAACAGCATCCTACGAAAGACCTCAAAGGCCTCGTAGCAATAGTCGTTCTGGGAATAACTTGCAATCATAACATTCCACAATACTATATCTTGCTGAGGCATTTTGTCAAACACAAGGCGTGCATCTTCAACACTCCCACATTTACCATACATGTTTACAATTGCCTTTCCTACTCCCAAATCTCCCTCAAACCCACATTTTATTAAAAAGCCATGAATCTCCTTGCCCTGTTCCAGGGAAGACGTGCCAGCAGAGGCCTTGAGAACACTAGGAAATGTAAAATTATCAGCCCTTACCCCTTCTAATTGCATTTTTCTAAACAGTTTAAGTACTTCTTCACAGTACCCATGCATGGCATATGCCCTAAACATGGAATTCCAAGAAATTAGGTTTGGTTTATCAATTCTATTGAAAACCAACCTAGCAACCAATGGGTTCGAGCATTTGGCATACATGTTTATGAGTTTGTTAAGTAGGAAAAGATTTTGCTCAAAGTTGTTTCTAATAATTTGTGTATGGATTTGCTTACCTTCTTCCAAATGATTTTCGTCTGCACAGTTTTGTAGCAGGGAACCGAGTGTTTCTGGGTCAGCTGTAATTCCATGATGATTTGAGGAATCCACGAATTCCAGAGCTTTTCGTAACTGACCACTTTCGGGCAATGTGAAAATGGATTCCTTGATGGCTGTTTCTGTAAGGGGTTGTCTAATTGGAGTATAGATGAAAGGTGTAACAGAGTATATATTGAACTGCACGATCCTGATAAGTGAATGTAGTTTATTGCAATGGAGTGCTTCCCTCCGCCATTGATGCATGTTGAGGAGAGCTCAAACAATAGAAATTATCACTCCCAGCATTTTGTACAGAAGCAAGATTATGTATCTATAGTGCTGTAGGATACCATCCTTCTTCAGGATTATGAAATATATATGCAACTGAGATGTAGAATCAAAGCAAATCCGATGATAACTTGGATTTAGCCTGTTTCGTCCTGAGCTGGAAACATGTATCAGAAATTTTATAGAAGCAAATAGAGGGAAGGTTAATACTATATATTTTTTTTATATCATAATCTGTAACTTAAATACTATATATATATATTTTTTATACGGTAATCTATAACTTAAATCTGTAAAGCTACCACATAATCCTTCTCCATTCTATAGTAGGAAGCAGTTCAATACACGATGTTTTAAGATAACTTTTTAAAACTTTTTAATATTGGCATTAAAAACTGTTATAAATTTTCTGATACTTCGATTTCTTTTGAGCATATATTAAATTAATTTTTTTAAATAAACATATATATAAATGAATGTATTTTCAACGGGTAGTTAAAAGACTTTTATGAGTTGATAGATAACATTTTTAAATTTATTTTGAACTTTAACAACATACCCTTAGTTTTCATTAAATTGGGGACCTTTCTTTGTTAAGTTGTGTTATTCTTTACGAGCCTCTCCTATCTTTAATTACTTGTTTATTCTCTAATGATTATTTATTGCATGGTGTGCACCTTGGTAAATGTTGTAAAAAAAATTATTTGTTGCTTGTCTATTATACTTTTCCTATATCATTATTCTCATTATAGCATTTGGTTGGTTGTGTACCTATTTTTGTAGTGCATCTTCTCATTCACATGTAAATATGTTTGCACAACACATTAAGTATTAATTACTACACTAAACTTTCTTAGTTTTTCATATTTTGTTATTTTTTGCATTTGCGACGGTGTTACTCTATTACTATTGGCAATGTGTGTTGCCTTTGATGTCAACCTAATGTCTAACAATATATGTTGTCATTAAGTTAAACGAATAAAATATGTGTTGTGGTCATTGCTAATTCATTTTGGCAATTTAGTTGATGCATAATTAAGGGGAATTGTCTAATGTTAGTCTAGTCAGAGACAAAAGGGAGTCTAGAAGCCCATCAGATGGTAGTATATAAGTTTAAAGTTTTGGTACTGAGACCTAAAAGGAAGTATGGAGGCCCATCAGGTGGGAGTGTAACAGTTTGGAGGTTTGGTATGTATTGGTTCACTTGACATTTGTTTGGTTGCATGATGCAGTCCTTTGGTTGTTGTCTACATGATTTAGATGTTGTAATGCCCTACTAGGCAACCCTCAGAACAAAAGGGTCAAATATGCAGTTAACATTTTTTTTTGTGTGCAACATGGAATGGCATCGTATACACAAGTACAACCATTAACCATAATTCATGAAAGCTATTTTTTCACTTGACTGCCTCAAAGCATAAAGCTATTAATAGAATATCTTCTTTAAAAGTTAATAATCAGAATCTCTCTAATGAAGAAGAGATTAGAAAGGAAATGCTTAGCTCATTCTCTCGTGTCTTAACTAGGGACGACATGCTTGATCCTCTGTATCAAAATGAAATTCTTTCGGCTATCCCTTCCTTGATAGACAGCAGAACCAACTTCTGTATTAAGGCTATCCCGGATGCCAAGGAAATCAAAGACGCAGTTTTCTCCTTTGAAGGAGACAAATCACCGGGCCCAGATGGATTCCCTCTGTTCTTCTTCCAGCAGTTTTGGGAGTTAACTGGTCAGGATGTGTGTAATGCTGTAAAAGAGTTTTTCGGAACGAAATCTCTCCTTAGAGAACTTAATGCCACGTTTATAGTTCTTATTCCAAAATTTCATGGAGCTAACTCTGTGGAATCTTTCAGACCTATCAGCCTGTGTAATGGAATTTATAAGATTATTTCTAAAGTCATGACTTCCAGATTGCTTGCTCTCTTACCGTCTCTAATCTCCCCCCAGCAGAATGGCTTTGTTCCAGGGCATCAAATTCTTGATTCCATAATGGTGGTTCATGAAAATATTCACTCTCTTGAGGCAGCCAAGAAACAGGGATTTCTTTTAAAGTTGGATCTCTCTAAAGCCTATGACAGGGTGGACTGGAAGTTTCTCCATAAAGTTCTTAGCAGCTTTGGCTTTGATGAGGGGGTTATTAAAATTATTAACCAATTGGTCTCTACTGTGTCCTCCTCAGTGATGGTTAATGGGGGATCCTCTAATTTTTTCAAACCTTCAAGGGGTCTTAGATAGGGGGATCCTATCTCTCCAATTCTGTTTGCAATTTTGGCAGAAGGTTTGGGAAGATACATCTCTAAACTTGTTAATTCAGGTACCCTTTCAGGTCTTTGTCCCTCCTCGGACAGAATTACTTGCTCCCATGAACAGTTTGTGGACGATACTCTTATTATGGGTGAAG
>MU227673.1:114996-129197 GCA_018584345.1 Thuja plicata
AGGTCATAGTGGACCATGAAAATATTAATGCTAAGGGTAGTAGCATCTTCCCTAAGTCTGGGGAAAAAATTAATCCTGATCTGATTAATGAGAACTCTGTAGAAAAGGAGACTAAAGGGACTGAGACTGTGAAGAATACAGAAGCAGACATTAAAACAATTGATAGTAATGCGGAGCATTCAGGGGATAATAGTTTCAAAGTTCTGGAAGAGGATAATTCTGAGCAGTATGAATCCCTGAGCCATGAGAAGGTTAATAGGAAAGAGGATAGAGATAAAACTTTCAAGGGGAGTAAATTTCAGTCTCTCCAAACAGACATCCGCAGGATGGACAGCGAGGTGAGAAGGACTACTTTCATGTCTCCCCTGGAATTAGCTAAAAATAAATCTATATACAGTTATAATTTGGATAAGTGGGTTCAATCTGATCTGGTGGAACTCAAAAACAGATGCATTAAATTGGAGAACAAGAGCTCCATGATTGAGGAAACCATTAACATAATCAGGAATGATATCTCCCAAAATCCCAATGCTTCTGTTAATGATGATGTTGAGGAAAAAATTAGAAATGTTGTTGAAGAAGCAATGACTCCCATTCAGAAGAAAATAAATGGGAATGAAGAAATGCTGAAACACTTGCTCACGTTGGTAAACACTGGAATGAAGGCCACGCTCGAGAATCTAATTTCTCTGAGCAATTGGCTGGAAAACAATAAAGACAATGTTGATCACCCTGTTTCCTCCCAGCACTCGGGACTTGGAACTCGCACTAGATCTAAGGTGCAGAAGAATGATGATCCGGACCTCCACAAGCTGAGAGAGAATGTGACGACTATGAAGAGTCAGCTGATGGACTCTGAATGCCTTCTGAAATCTTTACTCTGACTTTGGTGCTGGCTGGTTTCTTCTCTGTTTTCTTTCCAGCTGGTCTTTTGTACTTTTTGTCTTGTATGTAATTGTTGCTATATCTGGGTTTTGACCCTCTGTTGATTGTTCCCTTCTTTGGGTTAGTCTGTTGCTTGTGGGGCTTTTTTAGCCTTTCCTCTCTTTGTTTTGTTAAAGGGTTTCGGGGTTCCCTTCAAAACCTTCTTTTACCATAATCAAAAACCATTAACCATAAAGCACAAATAAATATATAAACATATCAAAATCATGCCATGATCGTCGCATGATCTTGCACAAGTGGAAGACTCAAACATACTTCCAAGGGTTTCAAGATGACCCCAATATAAGCATGAATGACCAAGTCATCCTTAAGCCACCATGTGAGGGGTCGAACCACGTCCACAAACTTCACATGAATCACAAGATCATCCTCAGTGGATTCTACTAAGGATGATCTTGTGATTCACGAAATAAGATCAAACCATCGTCAACGGTTTCTAACGAGGATACAAGATCATCCTCAATAGAATGCAAAATAAGGTTAATTTTAAAACCCAAAATGTAAAGTGATCTAAATATCATTAACATGAAACAGAAAATGAGAAGCAGATAAATGAAATTAATCCCAAAAACATATGGAATCTAACTATAGAATTCATTTTTGCGTAGACCCAAGGCAATCATAAGTTGTCATAGATGCACCGGATTAGTCTTAGAACACATATGTAGAAGCAAGGTTCATCCGAGCTAGTGCAATAATAGATGCACAAAAATAATTAATACATGCGCAGGTATAAAAGATGTACTATAGAAATGTATGCATGCGTAGGAATACAAAACACATGAGCAAAAATAACATGCATATGTGCAAGTTTCCTAGGAATACATGAAATTGCAAAATGACAAGTGTCGACTCCAACACACGACCTAAAAATGTACAATTGCACATCAGGGATTACTAGAAACATAAGATTAAGGTCGTACACACTCAATACATCCATACACATTAAATATAATCTAATCTAAAGAGCATAATGACATATATACACAAAAATACCAAAAAGAGATACAAGGATAGGATAAGCACATCATGCTAAACTTTGACATTGGAATATGGCCACCACACGTACATCGATCCCCAACAACAGTAAAGTGCACTACCACCCAACCGCATGGTACCCTCAAGCTCACCCCACAGTGCTAACAAAGATAGTCACTCAACTACAAACACAAGAAACTATGATGTATGAAATGGCTAGCAATGTTAAAGGGGATATTGCCTAATTCATAGCACACATTAGAATATGAAACCACCGCAAGACAAATCAGACCAACAATCCCTGATTACAAGGATACTAATGCAAAATTTTGGCCGTTGGGGTTTCCATTCCTTTGTTGATTAAAATTTGAGAAAGAGGGGAAATATATCAATGTACAAGAGACTAAATAAGAGTAGATCTACTCTAATCCAACTAAAAAAAATGATGTAAAGGGAAAGGAGAAAGATTTGAATTAATCCAGGTGGATCTCTCACTAAAAATTCAAGTGTCCCAAAATCTCCCGAAAGTTGTGCTAGATCGAAGAAATCAACAAAATGGACTCAACACAACTTGAACGAACTCAAAAGGAGTTTTTTTGCTCAAGTTATGGTTGATCAAAATTCTTGTCAAACCCAGGCACATGTCTTTAAAAGGTTGAAAATTGACTATTCAAAATTGGTCCCAAATTAAAGAGCTCATCGAGAGCTTTCCAATGACATTTATTTCATTGAAAATGGAGTCTGTATGTCCTGATTCTAATGACATCAACATGACATCATCATGGTGAGATGTCACCCAAATCAACTATTAGGATTAAGTAATATTGAGAGGGGGGGGTGGATCAATATTACAACACTTTAAATATGAACTTAATAATTTCTAGCTTAACCATATAATTACTTAAATGAAAAGAATATAAGCACATAACACATAACTCATAACACCATGAATTGTTGTGGAGGAAACCATGGCTAAGGGAAAACCCTGGTGGGGATGGTACCCACAAATATGTACTAAAAGTATAGTGTCCATATTAGGAGACCTAGCCCTATTAAGAGATGAATATTACATTAGCACATTTCCCTGTTGGGGAATACAATACCTTGTTAAAGGTATACTAAGCTCACTGCTCTTACAATCAGAAATAGTTATGTTACAATCAATCTCAAAAATGAACAACACAAGCATCAGCTATGCTTAGATAGTTCCAGTTGTAGCTCACATCTATCTAACATCAAAATGCATCCATGCATTCCATCTTCTTCATGTCATCTCATCACTATCACACTTCGCTTTACAAAATCTCTTTATATATATATATATATATATATATATATATATATATATATAAAATTCAGTCAGCTCTCTAGTACATTCCAAAATAGAATTAATACTTATGCAAAGATTAAATACAAATTCAGTGACCTTATACTACCAAAGAATAGGTAATCCACAATCCCAATCCAACTTAGCATGATTGGATTCAATGTCATACTTCCTTAATCATCGTGACTGCTCATCTACCCTATATCTTTGTTACTTTGTCTTCGCATGTCTTCAAAACATTGTAACTCACCGCGATCAACACCAAATTAAACTCAAGCAACCTTAATAGAAGGTCATACATACCCCAAAATGTCTTCTCTAAGATCACATGTCATCATTCATTATATACTATCTTCGCTGTCCAAAACTGTATTGCTATACTCTGTATTTATGTTCACTGTACTTAGTCATTTTACAATCTGCATCTCTAAAACTATAAAAAAAATCCAAGCGATCATCATATTAGATGTGTTTCCATAAATGAAAACCCTCAAGTATTCCATATCACTCAAAAATGCATCACTTGCCAACAATCTCTCCCTTTGGCATTGATGACAACACTTAGTGAAAAATAACTACTTGTGTCAATACCAAAAAGATATCTTTGTATATCCTTTATGTATATCCTTTACTCTATACAATTATCTATACATTTTTCATCTCTTCTCTTCTCCCCCTTTGACATCAATGGAAAAGGTAAACAAAAATGTAGAATATACCGAAATTGTACCACTGCTTACCAGAAAATTAGACCATCTTTAGTACATCTCGGAAAGAGTCTTCCAATATCTTCACTTCCTTTGTCCATGTCTTCACCAAAATCTGACTCAGATGAATCAGTTCATTCAGTGCAAATGAAGAAGTCTCTACTACTTTTAGGTCAGTAGGCATATTTGTTGTAAGGGCATGTCTTGTATTCTCCATGTCAAAGATATGGACCTCAAGAATTGATAGCTTGGGAGTGATTAGACTCTTCAGAAAACCAAACCTTGCCATAACTTTCCCTTGAATTTTTGTATCAAGTACACTTAGTTTGTCCAAAAATTTGGACACCTCTCTATCTATCTCCAATACAGATTGCGAGGAGGTCTCACAACTTTCCATCAAATTATCTAGAGCAGTTCTATCCTTCGCTACTATGTCCTCAATGTTCTTGATATGTCTAATAGGGTTGATGCAGTAACTGTATAACTTCATTCCTTGTGCGACACAACTTTTGGCCTCTGATGTAATCTTGTTTAGTATGCCCAAGTCCCATGAAATAGAATTGCACATAGCCTCCAATTTATTCGTGACATATTGCTTCTAAGCCTTCTCTTTTGCAATCTTCTCTTGACTCACAGTGAATGTCAAATTCATATAGTGCCTTGTTCAATTTCTCTGCATCATCTTTTCCTTGAAAGACAATAGGTGCTAGAAGTAGTTTGTTCAAAGTGTCATCTTCTCCTGACATTACCTTAGCCTTCTTCTCTCTTTTCTGGTCAGATATTTCTTTAGCTTTATAAAATGCGATGTAGGATAACTTCATCAACTCATCCACATCTATGTTCTCAACATAAATTCTTAAAGCCTTGTCTCCACTTGCCAACAATAAAGGTGAAGAATCATATGTAGCAGTTTCATGTTTTACTTCAACCTTATTCACTATATCTTCCACTATTTCATCAATGTTTTCCTTCTATTTTTCTTTCTCTCTCATATCCTTGTCACTGATTCCTTCAATGTGTATATCCTATACACAAATGGGTCATTCACATCTTGTGAAATGTCCAACAACACAGGCACACTAGAAATATACAAATCTGGTTTCTTCATAGTGCTACATACTGACTAGCATCTTCGCTCAATGATTTATCAAGGTTTATTTCAGCTCTCTTTAATGATTCACCTTTCTCAATAGATTTGGGCTTAGGAGCCTTAGGTGGTGAGAGGTCCTTAGTTTGAATTCTCATCAATACAATTTCTATAGCCTTTTGTCTCTCCTCAGTTACTTCATCATATCTCCTTCCCATTATCTTTACTAATCTTAGCTTGGTTTTCAATAAGGGTTTAAGTGCACTCAATATCCTCTCCACCTCTTTAATTGATACAACATGTAACATGCCTTCAATTGCTTGTTCTCTAATCACTTCATCTTCCTTATGTGCTAATTGCTTCCTTATCTCCAATTTCTCATATAACTCCTCAGGTATACTACCTTCTATTTCTAACAAATTCTTCTTAAAAAAAAGTAAATGTTTAATAACTATGTCTTCAATAAGAAGTTTGTTAGATCCCTCATACCAGTCATAGTACTTTTTCAATGAAACAATCTTCCCTTGATCAATTACTCTCTTCTCTATTATTTTTCATACATGGCTTCCAAATTTGTCTCACATTAGTGGTCTTTTCTTTAACTTTCTTCTCTTCTCCTGTCCTCTATTTCTTAGGAGGTGGGTCCAATTTAGTGGAGCTTGTGTTTCTTCTTGGTAATTTCTTTGTTGTATCTTCCTGCGATGTATGCTGAGGTGGTGAGGGTGTAGATACATCAATCACAGTAGAAAGTGGATTGATTATCTTCACATCTTTTGGAGGTGGAAGGGTTGCAAGAGCAGTGCTTGCCAACCCAGAAGCTCTCTCAGTCATCTTCTTCCTAACTTCTTTCATTTCCTCTTTAGATATACCTTCCTTGGCGGCACAATCATCAATTATATTCTCTACTTTCTTCTCCCTTAATGCTCTAGTCTATTCCTCCCTGATCTTTGTAGACTTCTCCTCATAAGTACCCCATCTCTCCTCTGATGAATCAACTTCTGAAGATAAGATGTGTTCTACTTTCATAATCAAAACTTTAGAACTAACCTCATAGCCCAGTGGATAGCACCACTTCTTTCTAGGAAAAACTGCCTCAAAGAAGACACAATCAGTTTCAACCATGAAACAGATTGAGTCCTTGTATTTTTCTACCACTGCCTCAGGAATTTTTTGCCCAAGTGTTGTTCTGTCTCCTATAACTCTGAGAAATATAAATCCCAATAGCTATACTGTCTTTCCATGCCCTAGGGTGCATACCAGGAATTTTGTGAACAATGTGAATGTACATGTGTATCAACAAAGATCCAAATCTTAATCCTTTTGACTTATCCTTCTTAATCCACCTTACATTCTCTAATAATTGTTGTGATAAGAATTTGCAAAGATTGTACTTGATGTTTTCCTTGACCATCTTA
The DNA here is from genome assembly GCA_018584345.1 of Thuja plicata. Lineage (NCBI taxonomy): Eukaryota > Viridiplantae > Streptophyta > Pinopsida > Cupressales > Cupressaceae > Thuja > Thuja plicata. Next base: position 121,456 of record MU227673.1, read on the forward strand.
TAAGCCATTAAGATTACTCGTACAGAATTGGGTCGGCTGCTATAATGGAGTTTATAGCCTAAAATCATAGTAATCAATCTTACATCCTATTGGAATATATCATTTACCATCATCGCTCTCTTGTCCCACTACGAATACATTAGGGTTTCTACCATCTTCTTAGTGTTCTTCTCAGCAACAAGTACTACACTAGTATTGTCCAATCCTGTAATGACATGAATTAGGTCACTAAAAATCTTCATAGGTTGATCTCCAATCCATATGAACTGATCATGAACTCTGCTTAAGATAATCTTTATCCATTCTTCTTCACTGAAGTTGTGAAGTTCAGTTATCTTCATAATTCTCATGTTATTTATGTGTGCAAACTCATCCTTCATCTTTCCATCAACACCTATAATGTCTTACATATCTGTGGAAATATCTTCATCTCCCAAAGGTTCATAATTACAATGTATGTAAGCCCTAATATCTTTGACATGCAAAACTCCATAGGGTGTTTGAGAAAATGCGCCTTTGGGATCACCCTCAGTAGATTTGAAAGTGTGTTTATTAAATTTGTATCTAGGTCTCTCTGCAACATCAAAAATCATAGGAGAATACATTTTCATAACTTTGCAATTGGTCTAAATACCTCTTTACTGCTGAAATGTGAATCCCTTCTTCGATCAAACTCGTCAACACACTTGCTCCAATTCTGCTTCTGCTCAAGACTCTGTTCTCCTCAAGCTCTGCTCTGCTAATGATGTTCACTTATTTTCTTTCTATTAACCTTATACTTTGCTCAGTGAAGAAATGACATAGTTCCCAATAAATTCATTTCTGCACATAAACCAGTCGAGTAACAATCTGGCGATCATAGGATATAGGCTTGTAAAACCATGCGATCACAATTATGTGTTCCAAAACATTTCTACATGCTCTCCCTAATCTTGCAAGAGCTTACTCCTCAAATTCAGGGGCTGGATAGATTTTGGATATATTCTTCCAATGCTCCCCCTAAGGCCATGCTTCGCCATCTAGGTTGTTGTAGCAATGTTAGCATTAGGTGAAGACTCAGTAGCATCTATTGATTCTCCTTGAAAATTTTCCTCACTAGAATCATTTTCCTTCTGTAGACACCCAAATCTGAAACGTAATTAATTCATTTAATTAATTACTCATCTTCTATAGTCTTAGGTAAATTAATTTATTTAATCTATCTAACATCCCTGTCTTATCTTATTAAATAGAATTTTATGTTTATTTAATTAAATAATTAGCACATATTCCTCTAAAGTCACCTTATTAATTAAATAGTCTATTTATTTAATTAATTTCACCATCTTCCCAATCCCTCTAGATAAATTAATTAATCTAATTAATCTAATGTCAAGCCCATTTAATTAAATAACCTCGTGCTTAATTAAATATCCGCTTTCTTCTATTTGAATTAATTTAAATAAAAAATTCATATTCATATTCATATATTCTCATCCACTTGAATTCTCCTAATTTTCCCACTTGCACTCCTAATCCTATCATAATTAGATAAATACCATATCTATCTAATTAATCCCTATCCTCTCCTAATCCTCATCCACTTGCATTCTCCTACTTTTCCCACTTGCACTCCTAATCTTGTCTTAATTAGATAAATATCATATCTATCTAATTAATCCCTATCCTCTCCTAATCCTCACCCACTTGCATTTTCCTAACCTATCCACTTGCCCTCTAATTAACCCAACTCATTACCCTAATCTTATCCTAAATGTTTGCACATTCCTAAGCATGAGAATTAGGGAAGCAAAGTCCAACTTTGCTTCCTCCATCCTAATCTTCAACATTTTGCCATAAAGACTCCCCTTAATGAGGTTATAATTTAGGGTTTTGAGAGATAACTGTCATTTATGGAAAGTCTCTTTGCCCATCCCCCAACTACACAGAGGTTGATATCTAGCCATCCCTCATTAATGGAGGATAGCCCTCACTTCTCCTATAAAATCTTACCATTTCCCTCCAATTCATCATCCATATATTTTAGACATCCATTATCCTTGTGAAATCATCATTTGATCCCACTCCATTATCATTTTGAATCCAAAAATCCTTGAGATCACTATCCACTTTCTCATTATGCAAACTCATGCATTTCTGAGGAGAACTTATCCATCCTTGTGAAAATCCTTTGAATCTCTCTTAGAGATTCTTCCCCCAATCTTGAGAAAATATGGAGCATTCTGATGTTGCTATGCTGTCAAAATTGTGAGCACACATATAATCACAACATCTTGGACAAATTGTTGCAACAAAGAGGCTACAACAGGGTCTTAGCTGGTTTTCTTTCCTGCTTGTTTTATTGTCTCTTTATGTCTTATCTTGATTGTTGCATTGTTTTTGTGTTCTGAGTGTATTTAATAGTTAACTCCATTCCTTTGCACACATTTCTCTACACACATTTCTGGCATGCCCGGTGGGACCCACTTCACGGGTTCACAACTAACATTTTTTGTATTGTAGGAACTTTCTAAAAATTGTAGGTTTTGGAGGCTTTTATACACGAAACAACAGTTTCACCTCAGAAAGTTTGCCAATCAGTAGAATCGTCAAAAAAAAAAATAACATTTTCTAGATTTTTTGTAGAATCACTCTGTGAAACAATAGATTCACCAATCAACAGATTTTTCAATTAGCAGATTTGCCGATTAGTGAAATCGACGACCAAAGGAATTGCCGATCAGTAGATTTGTCAATCAGCAGAATCGCCGATTAGCAGATTCCCTATTTTGTGGAATCGCTCTATGAAACAACAGATACGTCATTTAGTAGAACCTCTCTATGAAACAAAAGATATGTCATCTTGTAGAATCGCTCTATGGAACAACAGATTCACCTTGTCATCCAGTAGATAATTTGTTTTAAATTCTTTTTTTCTAGAGTTATTTCAACATTCAGTTTTGCTTATTTGCTAACACTTGTTGTTTATCTTACTAAGACTTCTTGCATCCCTCAAGGACCCCATAAAAATTAACGTGTGTGTTTATAGGACCACCAAAGAAAGGGGATTATTTTCAAAACAAACTAATTAATCAATGAACTTTGTGTCTTTTTAGCATAGGAACCCCTCATTTAGTGCTTAAAAATGAACAAAGCTTTGCTTGATGTGTTTTTTGCGATAGGCACATTTCTGTTTCTTTAGAGGGTCTGCCTCCCAAGCAACCTATAAGGCTAGGTGAGAGGGAACGAACCAAGCAGTAACAACTAATGCCAAGCATTTCTAAACCGCTATATAAAAAATGTGGTTATTATAAAAATCATAATCAACAAGTGTGAGTTCGTTATACCAGCAAAGATTTCCTATAGTATCCTTGTGATGTGTTAAAATCATTCACTATAAGATATAAAATACCTTGTTTTGAAAGGACTGGGAGAGCCCCCTTAATTCAGAATATCATTTGAGTATAGCCACTTGAACGGATACCCTTACTAAACATCATTTGTCTAGTTTTCCAAAATCCTATATTTACTGGCGCGGAAGGTCAGAGACCGACTAAGATGCCCCACACTTTTGTGGTTCATAGCAAAGATAACGGTTCCTTGGGAATTGATGACCCTTGGAATTAGAAGCTTGGTGTGCCTGAGAAGTGAGTGCACAAAGTAGGATCTCATGCCTCCAAGCTTCTAATTTATCCGCTTTGAATAAGCGCAACTAGAATTTATTCCAAGTGGGGATTCAACAAATAGCTCCCCTTTCGTCGTAAGTTGTACATGTGCTTTTGGTTACAAAATTTGTTCTCGTGTTTGTATCACATATATTTTTCCAAAACAAAGTTAGTTCAACTTACTATCAGTTAGCATACCAAGTTCCCTAGATACGCTCTTATGTTGTGTAGATGTGCATCTTCCTTTGGTAGTATTGAACATACTTAGTGTAGTCACTGTTCATGTTGTTCAACAAATTTGTTAGTTTGTTCATCAGATTTAATATCTACTCTCCTACAGATATGCTCTGTCAAAGCCAAGATCCAATGTTCCATAGATACGCACTGTAAAACCCCAGATCCATTGTTCCACAGATACGCTCTGTGAAACCTTGGATTTGTTGTGTTGAAAATGTGCCTGTTCTTTAGCTGGTTTGTTGTCCCCACAGATACATCTTTATACCTTGCTAGATCTACCTCATCCACATCTTTTCAAAGAAACACATCTTGTGAACATCATCCTTGGTTCACAAGCCATATACCACTTGCAAACATAGTCTTGTGGCTATTTTATGTCTACATTGGTTTCACGTCATCCACATCCTCCATATTGTGTTTCTTAGAAATCCTTCAGCATTATCCGATTCAAAATCCAATATCCTTGCCAATCAAGTCAAATCCTTTTCTGTGCATGCTCTCATATCCTTGAGTTTCCACACCTACATCTTTATTTAGCGTCATCTCATAGCTTACTCTTAGACTAGTCTTGTCTAAATTTGTTTGTTCATCATTGTTGTCATATCACCTTAATCAAGAGGTTTAGATCATCTTGTAGCCTAGGACCATCAGTCTATTCTATGGCTACTTTCACTTCCTATCTAGCTAGTACTAGGTGTCTTTAACTCATGTTTGAGCATCAGAATTTTTTTAGCTTAGCACACCCTTGTTGTCCCGCATTTAGCTATCATCGTCACCCATTCATAGTCATTTTTAGAACATCTTTCTCCCATAAGAATTGACCATCTTCCATACACAGTAAACCATATATTTCATGCCACCACAAATGTGGTCAAAAAAGAGAAAGGACACGGATCCTAATCTTCCCATCGGTTCCTCACCTGGCTCGTGGCCTGATCCTAATAGTGCCATGGTTCCCTTTGATCCTCGTCACCAGTTTCAACCTGAGGGGTCCCTGGTTAACCAACCTGGAAACCCTACTCCTAGTACAATGGAGGCATTCCTCAATCAACTAGGTCATGTAGCTATGATCAGTGCCATCATAGGCCAAAATCGTCACACTATTGTTGCAAATCTCATATGTGAAGGTACCCCCATTCCACCCAAGCTTAGGAAATTTGATCCCTCACGTACTCTACATGTCCCAGATGATACATTCAAAGTTGTCGTAGAGCAGATTAACGACCCTTTTTAGAGGTCCACCCAGATTGCCACATCCATGCCTCTACTATTCTAGCCCGTGATCACCCAACCAATAGTACATGTTGTGACACAAAACCCCTTTTCAATCACAAGAGCTATGCCCATCAACCTGGCCCAAGCATTTCTGGCACAAACATCCCAATACGCTACCCCTTAGGTCACACAACAAGAGGTCACAAAACCTGCCACATTACAACCTACAGTCGTACAACCGAATGTCATCCAACAAACAATCATGCAACTGGCATCCACACAACAAGTTACCGCCCAAACATCACTACCACCTATTCCACCACCACAACAACTATTCCCACATTTCACTACGGGGATGCCACCCACAGGACCATCAAATCAACCGCTAGTGCCTCCACCTCTTGTGACTACTACATTACCATCATCCCTTCTATAGAGCGCTTCTACTTCCTAATTACCACCGTCCACATAGCTGCAACAACCCATATGTTGCAATAACACACATTTGTTTCTCAAACAACCCTGGGCCCACAACCCACCTTTTCAGCACAAGGCCCTTAGGCTGTGCAAGCAACCTCATTATCCACTTGGCACCTATCACAAGCACAACTACAAGCTATGGGTGTTCAAACCCAAGCACACTTTGCCAATCCTTCTTCTTCTCAACCTGCTATGCATTTTAAAGCCCAACCCAGTCAACCTCAACAACAAGCTACACTTGCTCCTACATTTGTCAACTACTTGGAAAAACCTGTTAGAGTAATAGTCTATCAGGTTGTTAATTAAATCATTATGATCTAATTACTAACTCACCTATTCACTCTAGTTGCTTAAGCTAACCTTAGGTTTTCCCTTTTAGGGTTTTGTGATTCCTTTTATAAGGATTCACCTCTTAGTTTTCATTACGGAGTTTTTCATCATCACATTGTAATCTAGAAACATATCATTAATATATTGTTTTCTTGAGCACATGATGTCTTCTTTGGCTTTTTGGCCTCCATAGCCATTCTTTTTCTCTTCTTTCATGCTTCTATTATGTGACAGGTTTGCATGCAGGTGATCCTGGGAGATTAGCTTTCAGCCTAATCTTAACATGGTATCAGAGCTCTCCTGCTGCTCGTTGTTCTTGTTTTTGTTGAAGCAATCGAGGGTTTGAAGATCTCTAGTGTTTTCTGGCATTTGTCTCTGGTTCTGGGAGGTCTTTGTTTTTTGGGGCACTTTGGACCAAAACCAACCTCACGGTTGCGTCCAGAAGGCCCAAAAACCCCAGAATCCATATAAGGCAAGTCCAGTTTGGACACCGGAGTGTCTGGGGAAATTTTTTTTGCCCTGCTAGGGCCGTACGGACACGTTTTTCAAAAAAAATTATTAAAAAATGCTTGTTTTTTAATGTTTTTTGGCGTTTAAAAAATGCGTCCAGTGCTATTTGTCGAGTGCCGCCGCCGCCGCCGCGCCACCGCTGGGCCATCGGCGCTCCACCGCCGCCAGTCGGTGGCCGGCCCACCACCCAGCCCGCTCCGCGGTCCCCTCCGGCTGTGCACTTCTCTGCGGCTCTGCCGGCCCTTGCTCCTCCCGGCCCCGCCGTCATCGGCCCTCCGCCGCCAGCTGCCTTCCGCAGTCACAGACCGCGCCGCTCCGCCCGGCGCTTCGCGGCCCCCACCGCCTGGCCTCTGCTCCTCCGCTGGTGGCGCGGTGTCTTAAGCCCCCACGAGCCTTTCCTTTAGGCGACCGGTCATATGATAGCCCAGGGGCTTCGGCCCAGCCCCCTGAGCGTGACATGCGCCTGGGGGCCCAAATTGTTTAGCCCCAGGGGCTTATTTTCTCAATTTTGGAGCACTTTTGACCCCCCGAGACTGTTTTTGCTCTATCGTGAGCATCCGGGGGTCTTTTTCTAACTTCCATATACCGTCGAAAAGCTCTTTCCGAGAAATTTCCGATGATAGAGGTTAGGGTTTTGGGTTCTGCCTTTTTGATAGTGTTTTTTGCTATCAAAGTCTGATGTCTGTTTTTGCCTTCTGGGAGTCATATATGGCTCATCCGGACTCCATTTTTGACAAACCAGATATCGTCGAAAAGATGGTTCAGTGAACTATTCAGTTGCAGGGGTCTTTTTTTCCAGATTCTACTTCAGGTTTTCTCTCCTCCGAGTTTGGCAGTTTATGCACTCTGGTGGATTGCTTGGTTCTATAGGTCCTGGGATTTCTTCTTCTGATTTTCTAGCTCACTCTTTTTTCTGACTTCTAAGCTTGTATGCTTCTTCTGATGCATCTTTATTCTGTAAACGCACTGAGATAAAGTGCCTACTTCTGTATTTCTGGGATCTTGTACACCTTGTGTATTTTTGTACTCGCACTCAGTTATAAAGTGCCATGGGGGGTTATGATGATTATGCCATTTTAGGCGCATCCACCTTTGTCAAGTGATCGTACCTTCCACAACATTATCCCATGCTGTGTGTCAGTGACACTGCCCTTTATCCTGTGTGTGTACTTCTGTTGCACTATTGGTGTTCCTGGTTCTTCTTTTGTAGATGTTTCTGACATTGCATTTCAGTGTTCCTGTCACCTCTCCCAGTTCAGCATTATGGGGGGGTTCACCTGTTGGTTCTATTGCTTCCTGGTTCGATTGATCAGCTCTTCAGACATT
>MU227673.1:129257-162065 GCA_018584345.1 Thuja plicata
CATTCTTGTTCCTCTCTCTGGGACACCTTTCCCTAGATTGAAGGCTTAGTTTCCTTCATCTAGTTCATTTCTTGTACTTGGGTACCTGATCAGGCCTTGTTGTTGGGACCCATCTTTCCTGCTTTCTACAGTAGTTTCCTAAGTTTTTCTTCTCCCTAAGCTTATCTTAAGGGGGGGTGTTAGAGTAATAGTCTATCGGGTTATTAATTAAATCATTATGATCTAATTACTAACTCACCTATTCACTCTATTTGCTTAAGCTAACCTTAGGTTTTCCCTTTTTGGGTTTCGTGATTCCTTTTATAAGGATTCACCTCTTAGTTTTCATTACAAAGTTTTTCATCATCACATTGTAATTTAGAAACATATCATTAATATATTGTTTTCTTGAGCACATGATGTCTTCTCTGGCTTTTTGGCCTCCATAGCCACTCTTTTTCTCTTCTGTCTTGCTTCTATTCTGTGACAGGTTTGCATGCAGGTGATCCTGGGAGATTAGCTTTCAGTCTAATCTTAACAAAACCTCCATCCACCACCTCTCAAGTTGTTCCGCATCCACGCTAGTCAAATCCTACGTATGATCCTATCAACTACCTTGTACCTCCCCCTAGGATTACCAATACCCAAAGAACTTATCCTTTTTCTAGTAACACAACCACTTGCCCAAACTATGCAGGTCAAACATACACCCATCCTACCTATCCAAAATCACAAAAACCACCTTTCTACTAACAACAACCTAATCCTCAGCAAGCATACCTAGCTCAACAACATTCTCAGCCACCTCCCCATCAAAATTAGGCTTAGCCTCTTTCACAACAACCATGGCAATCTGCCTACCCAGCTACACAGTCTCCTTATCAAACACTGCAACATCCTTCTCAAGCTCCTACCTATCCCCCATCACTATACGACCCATATCAAGTTTCAAAATCCAATGTGACAGGTATCCCCACTCCACAACATGTTAATACTGAGTGGGAAGAAATGAAGAATGCGCTTAAAGAAATACTAGTAGGGACAGACGCTAAGATCTTCAAGTTTGAAGAGGTTTGTCTGTATCCTTTTGACATATCCATTACAACAATCCCCTTCCCAAAGCACTTTGAGACTCCCAAATTTGACAAATACAAAGGGAATGGTGATCCAGTTAGCCACATCAAATAATTGTAGATGGCTTGTCAAGAGGTCACCTACAATGAAAACATCCTTATGCACCTCTTTCCCAAGAGTCTTGGAGGGTCTGCCTTAGAATGGTTTTACAAGATCCCATACAACACAGTCAACACATTTGCAGAATTATCTGAGAAATTTGTGTCATAGTATGCACACAATGTGCAACATGAACTATCCATCCTTGATCTCTACAATGCAAAATGAAAGGGGGGATAAAGTTTAGTCAATTACCTCCAGAGGTGGAAAAACTTATCAACACGATTACCATACAAACCTCCTAAAACACATCTGGCCAAAATATTCATTGATAATCTTCATCCCAAAATGGCCCACTGCATGCATATGAACTATATCCATACATACAAGGACATCTAAGAGAGAGGTTCAGACATTGAATATGGCCTTTTAGATGGGGAATTATCAAACATTATAAAGAAAATCAGTACGACAAGCCTAGTAATGATCGCCACTAACACGAAGCATATGCAAGTTGTTATTGCTTCCCTGAAACCCTCAATACCTGTATGTCATCCGATGCCTAGTCAGATGAATGCTATCTCTATTCCCCAAGGACAACCCAAACCATGAGTCCAGAATAACCAAAGGCACACATTCACCCCTTTAGGTAGGCCAATAGACATCATGTTTCATAGAATGGCCAAGGCCAATCTAATTGTTTACCTTCAGACTCAACCATTTTATGAGTCTACTCCTAAAATTGCATGGTATAAGGAGAATGAGTATTGTGATTACCATCACATCAAAGGGCACACCACTATCAAATGCATGAAGCTCAAGCATTACATTCAGGACCTCATAGATTGTGAGGATATTAAAGTTGAGCCTCCAGAACAAGTTTCACCAAATGAAAATCTACAGATATACCAAAATGTGTTCCCTAAACATGATACAGACAAAGGCTGAGCTAACACTACTCAAAAGCCACCAATCCAAGGAAATAGAAAACAAGGCGACCACAGTGATGGTAAAAAATATACTAATGCTTACATCAACTATGACAACCTTGTTGGATGTGTCACCCAAGTCGAGCCTCTTGTTGGCATGATCACTGTCAGAGGCTTAGATAACCAGTGCGTAGTTACTACATGAAAAGGAAGAATATCCATTGTTGGTTCTTCTACCACACCTTCCTCTATGACACAATATAACTTTTTGGAACACCTCGAGAATACACTTGCACAAATCTTCATCCTAGACCTTCTCTATACATCACCCATCCATCAAGAAATCCTCTCAAAGGCCTTACAAGATTCATGTGTTACAGATAACATTGATCCCACACACTTCCAAGCCCTTGTGGGTCACCTATCAATGTGTTGTGGCTTATTTTATAGACCATCTGACATGCCACCTATCTCACAAGACCACAATCTTCCACTACGCATTGCTGTCATGGTCAACTCCTTTGTAGTTAAGTGAGTCATGATAGATAATGGTTTGGGCTTAAATCTATGTACTTTAAAGTTTGTCACACAAGTGGGGTACACTAAGGATGATATAGCACAACAATTCATCACCATCAAAGCATATGATAATCTAGAGCGTATCTCTAAGGGTACTATTTCACTTCCCATCCAAGTGGGCACAACAGTGCAAAATACAATGTGCCATGTTGTTGATCTTGATCTCCCCTTTAGCATCCTCCTTGAACGCCCATAGATCCATGCCATCCTGGATTTCCCCTCCACATTTCATCAGTGTGTCAAGTTCCCCCATGATGGCACTGAAATCACTATCCATGCCGATCCCCAACCTTTCACATACTATCATGCGTTAGAAGCCTCATTCCCTCATTTGACCCATTATCCTAGAACTGACATTGGCACTTCTGTGGCTAGCTCATCCCATTCCTATCATGATCTAGAAACCATACTTTCCTCCACTCTCTGTCGTGTCAAGATCAACAATAGGGGTTGTGGAGAATACAACTTGTTAGACACATTTGTGGTAGGGGCATTACCCCTTGATACCCATACCCAAGGACGTCTGTCCCATCAAGATAAGATGAAACAAAAGGTTCCCCAGCTCAAGAAAATTGGGAAATCAACATTCCTTTCTAGTGGGAAGTTAAACATAGAGTAAATGTAGGCATACATAAGCAAATTGTTGTACCACAAGGCTCCACCTCCTGGCATCACACTCCTTGACTACTTTAAGGAAAAATACCCCAAACCCCACAAACTTGCTATTGAGAAATGAGATTATCAAGGTGGTAGTTTGGGCTGTGAAGAAGTAGGAATGAAGGCTCCTCTTGAACCTTCCATCCTCCTGAGAAACCAAGGCCTTGGATTTGGCCTAACCTTGACTGGGGGCACCAATGAGATTGACTCCTCCTTTTTAAATGTTTAGTGCGAAATTGTTGAGTTTGAACACATTCCTGAAGAGGAAGTTAAGAGATCCTATGACAATATATCCAATGATGAAACCTTTTTAGGAGACTCCATCCTTTTCCAAATCTCCATCAATTGTGTTGACCTTCCACTCTTACATCCTGAACTCATAGACTGGGATCAACCAAGCATCATCCATTTTGATATGTTCCAAAGCAGGGATGCGCTCCTAGAATTCATGGGAGCAATAGAACCAAGATAGGACTAGGGGCATGACTCTTCACATGTCTAGAAGTTGGATCCTCATGCATATTTTGGGGAGGAGGAGAGCCTTAGTCGTAAAAAAAAAGAACACAAGTGTTCTAGTGAAAACCCCTCTGGGGCACTTCTTGAATCTAAGAAAGTAAAGAAAAAGGACGTATCCTTTGGTGAAAAACTCCTAGAGGTACCAGAGGATAAGGAATCTCCTCTTCCTCTAATTCATGATTATCAACCAGAAACATCATCCATTCTCATTGAGGAGACCAAGCCTATCAATCTAGGGATAGAGGAATGCCCACGAATCACATGCATTGCAGCCTCACTTTTAGAAGTTGAGGAATTGGGCTTTGAATCACTCCTTAAGGAGTCCTCTATCAATTTTATATGATCTTATACTCATATTCCTGGCTTGGATCCCAATCTAGTAGTCCATTATCTCATAATTGATCCAAAGGCTAAGAAAGTCAAGAAGAAACTCTGGAAAATGCACCCAAAGGTGGCACAATTGGTTAAAGTAGAGCTAGAAAAATTATTAGATGCCACCTTCATTTAAGCCATAGATTACTCAGAGTGGATCTCAAATATGGTACCTGTATCTAAACCTTTGGGAGACACCAGAATATGTACAGATTCCAGAGACCTTAACAAAGCTTGTCCTAAGGATAACTTCCTGTTACCAAACATAAATATGCTAGTAGACCTTACAACCGGACATGAGATGCTATCACTCATGGATGGTTTTTTTGGCTATAATCAAATATGTATTCCAGAAGAGGATCAACATAAAATGACATTCACAACCCCATGGGGTACCCTCTGTTACATTTTCATGGCATTTGGTCTAAAGAATGCAGGAGCAACATACCAGCGGGCCATGACTGTCATCTTCCATGATATGATTCATAAGATCCTAGAAGACTGTGTGGATGATATCCTAGGAAATTCAAGAACAAGGATTAATCACCTCATAATTCTTGAATGTATATTCAACCTCCTTTAGAAGTATCAACTAAGGCTTAACCCAAAGAAATGTGTGTTCGGTGTTACTTCAGGTAAACTCTTGGGTTTCATTGTTTCTCGGCAGGGTATAGAGATATACCCCAAGAAGGTTAAGGCCATAATAGAAATGCCTCCCTCGAGGACTCTCAAACAACTTTGTAGCCTACAAGGAAATATTTAACATGTTTGTAGGTTTATATCACTGCTTGCAGATAAATGTCAACCCTTCACTCATCTGCTTCACAAGGAAGCCACCTTTCAATGGGATTCTCACTGTCAAGAGAGTTTTGAAAAGATCAAGGAATATCTGGAAAATCCACCAATCCTCATGTGGTCCATTCCTAGAAGACCTCTTAATATGTACATATCATCTACTACAATGACGATGGGGGCACTTCTTGCTCAACTAGATGATGATGGAAAAGAAAGGGCCATCTATTACATTAGTTGTACTCTTGTGGGTTATGAACTTAGATATTTCCCCATGGAAAAAGCATGTCTTTCCATGGTTTTTGCCACTCAAAAACTTCAACACTATATGCTAAGTCATACAGTCAGGCTCATATCAAAAGTTGACTCACTCAAATACTTACTGTCTTGCACTACCGTCATAGGTCAAATGGCTAAATGGGTTATGCTCTTGAGTGAGTTTGATATCCAGTATATGGACCGAAAGGAAATTAAGGGATAGGTAATTATTGATTAGTTGGTTGAGGCACCTTTGGTAGACATATACCCTCTAACAATGGAATTTCCTGATGAACATCTATGCATAGTTGAAGAACAACCTCCTTGGAAATTATATTTTGATGGTTCATACACATCTCATGGATCCGGGGCCAGAATCCTTTTTGTCACCCCCAAGGTGACTTCATCCCTAAGACATTCAAGTTGTGATTACCTTATAGCAATAACATTGCAGAGTATGAAGCTCTTCTTTCTGGTCTCAAGACAATAATCCAATGGAACTTCACAGAGTTACAGGTGTTTAGAGATTCCTAGCTTATCATAAAACAGGTCATGGATGAGTTCCAAACAAAATATGATAAGTTATTACCATACAAGGAAATGGTAGACACCATGAAAAAACACTTCCAAGCTTTACAGTTTACACAGGTTCCTAGGTTACAGAACAAAGCAACTGACGCTATGGCTACCATTGTCTTACTTCTTGAGATCCCACAAGATGCTACAAAATATAAGTTCCTAGTCGAGCAGCTCCACACACCAGCTTATGACATCATTCATTCTGCAACCGTATACATCTTGGTTGGTCCCCAGTCTCCATGGTACAATGACATCTATGCTAATAGAAGGGAAGATGGGACTGGGGCCTAAGACACACCCAAAACCCATTCAGCTTGCAAAAAGAATGTGGAATTAACACAACAACACAGTGATAGAGGGAAACACAAAGATCTTTTATCATTAATCTGATCAAACTCAATACATGCCAGGATGTAAGGCCTTCTTGGTTGTGGCCATATACATCACAATGTATTACAAATGATCTTCTTATAATAGAGATCTCAAATCTTCAATATCTTAACATTTGTCTTCTTGCTCTAAGACTTCCTACTAAAGTAAGAACATACAAAAGAATATATTCAAGATTCCAATAGATAAGTTGGCACTCAAATACAAAGGTGATACCCATATTTAGGTCCACACATATCCCAATGAGAGACCCCACATTAACTTAGCCACTAAAATTAAATGTCGAAGTCTACCAGCAGCTCCAACTCCCAAATAAACCAACTTGGCAAAGCATGACCGAGCAGTAGAGTACTCGGCCAAAGAAGGACCGAGCAATAGAAGAAAACTAGCATGACCAAGTAACTCAGCAAGCATGCTAAGAAATAGAAGCTGAGTGACAAAGAACTAACTGGAAATGAAAGTAAACATATTTTTGGTTGAGCAGGATTGCCAAGGACAAAAGATGCTCCTGCATCAGACACATGGGGTTGAAAAGAAATGTTTCCCTAAATCATGTATCAGGTCCAACCTGAAATGAATCCAAATTAGATTGAGAAATCCAAGATGAGTCCTCAATTGGTCTATTTTTCCACTTACCAGATATTCCATGTATTCCTTTCCTCTTGTACTTTTGCCAACTCTTTGTTTCAAGATCTTCTCCACTTCCTCTATCTGCTTCTTAGGATAATCACTTGGTATTGTCACTTCTTCATTAGGTTCATGATATTCATACAAGTCTAAAATATTGAATATAGGTGATATATCCATGTCATCAGGTAATTCAACTTCATAAGCATTTCCACTATCAAATCTTCTCAGTATTTTACAAGGACCAAATTTATTCATCTTTAGTTTCCCATATGTTCCAATAGGAAATCTTCCTTTCTTCAAATGAACCATCACAACATCACCAACTTCAAATATCTTATGTCTTCTTGAGCTGTTTGCATCATCCTTGTATTTTTGATTGCTTTTCTCCAGCTTCTGCTTCACATCTTTATGCAATGTCTTCATAAATTCTGCAAATTCCTCTTCTTCAACACTCCTTTTCTCTTCTCCAACAATATCCCTCAAATCTGATATACCTCTAGGTTGTGTTCCATGAAAAATATCAAAAGGTTTCTTTCCAGTACTTCTATTCACTAAACTATTGTATGCAAACTCTGCTTGTGCCAACATTAAATCCCAATTGCTTGGTGTGTCCCCAACTAAACATCTCAACAAGTTACCCAAACTCCTGTTTACAACTTCTATTTTTCCATCAGTCTGTGGGTGGAAGGTAGAACTAAATTTCAACTCAATATCCAAATTTTTCCAAAGGGTTCTCCAAAAATAGCTTACAAACTTACTATCTCTGTCAGAGATGATGCTCCTCGATAATCTATGCAATCTGACAATCTCCTTAAAGAAAAGATCTACTATTTGAACTACATCTGATATTTTCTTACATGGTATGAAATGTGTCATTTTAGAAAATCTATCCACAACAACAAATATGGAATCATTACCTCTTGCTGTCCTCGGAAGTCCAACAACAAAATCCATGCTTATATCACTCCAAGGTTTTTCAGGAACAAATATCAGTGTATACAAAATAGTATTCTGACTTACTCCCTTTGAAACTTGACAAACTCCACAACTTCTCACAAATTTCTAAACATCCTTATACAACTGAGGCCAAATGTACCTCTCCTTCAGCAAAATCAATGTTTTATAAATGCCAAAGTATCCAGCCAATCCACTACTATGTTTCTCCTTTATCAGATTAATTCTCATTGATCCTCCTGGTATACATAATTGAATACCTTTAAACAACATATCTGTTGATGGGACTTTGTGACCAGGTCCGCCAACAAAGGTAAGTTGTCACTGGGTATTGGGGTACCAGCCAACTTCGCTTGTAAAGGTAATCTAGGGAAGTGAGATTCCCTGAGCCTCCAAGCACGTGAGACTCGGGTCTCGACAGTGCGGGGCTCAGTTGGGAGATGTCACTATTTTTGTTTGAGGGGGATAGCTGGTTATCTTCAACTCATCTTCTTCGGAGGTTCAAGTGACTGGGGTTTCTTGCAAGCGCACATTCACTTCGCAAATAAACTTCAAAAGATACTATAGAGTTAGAAGGGTTTCATCTACCTATAATTATGTTCAACGTTCAAAACATCAACAATGCTCTAACACACTACACTAAATACCGAAGAAATATACAACCATCAGTTCATATTTTATCAGTAGCAAAGGAAAGGAGGTCATTAATCTACTTTCAGTATCAAAGCAAAGGACATAAAGAACACAAAACATAAAATACTATTAACTCAGAAAAGAGAATGCTAACAACATCATCGAGAGAACTCTTTCTTCCTCATTAACATCTTTTCCAGCAAGCACTAGTGCGTGGTACAATGATAAATCCAAGGGAGCATTTAACTACTGAGAGCTTAAAACTATAGAGCATTGAGCTCTACAACTAAGAAATGAGAAAACTAGATTGCTATTAAATATGGACTGCAAAATCATCAATTTTGCCGACCCTTGGAATGAGGTTAGACTTATTATTTATACACATCACTTGACCTAAACCTAACCCTAACTTATTTTACACTTTACAATATGATATATTATCTAGTGGCCGATACTACCTGAACCATGCTACAAAAGACCTCGAGATGGAAAAGGTCTGACATGTCAAAAGAATAAGACAAGAAAAGTGGAGTGGAAGAATCAGCCTCGAGAAGAGAGCCAAGAGGAGAAAGAAGAATTTTGATCCCCTGGGGATCAAGACTACATGCCTCATAAATGGGAGGGCGGCTCACTATCTCCAATGTGCTAGGTGTAATGTTGAAATGGTGCCTTGGGAAGACCATCTGTTAGAAAACCTCTTGCCGAGCCGACATGCCTTTTTGCAGTTACCCACCTTTTGACAACCTTTATTAACTGCCCTAGAAGTGACCGGTTGGCTTTGGGAACCAGGACACATGTCACTTAAAGAATAAAAAAATGTGGGATCCGAAACTCCGAGATCCAGGAACTTGTGTTCCAAAAGGATAAAGAATGTAAAACATGGTGTTGGTTGGATTCTCCGGAATCCGGAGAATTTTATTGTTCCTTATGATTTTTCCCAAGTTTCCAATACTTGACCTATACTTTCTTCATCCACATCCTTGATGCTGTCCCACCTACTTTGGATAGCCTCCAATGCCTCCTGAACATTCTCGGCTCCTCTCCAGAATTCATTGACCATCTTGATGGCATCATGTGATCAGATCATTACTTTGGACAATCTAGATAGCCAGCCCTGGTCAAAATCTTTGGCTGGCAGATATAGGGACTCCATCCACTCATCAAACTTGCTGAGGGCATAGTCCTTCAGGGTACATGTTTCGGTGGTGAAGGGATCAACTTGCGATACCCTGACCATAGATGCTTTAAACAGACACAAGGGGTACTAGGTAGCTGTTACTTTCTCTTTCAGGGCCTTAACCATTTCCTTACATACCTCACCCCTGAGGACAAGTCTAGAGTATTAGGCCTGGAGGGAATCAAATGATTTGTCTCCCAAAATTCTAGACTCTGTGGTGACTTCTTCGCCAATATTGTGAAGCTCTTCTAACCCAACCTTCCATTTTTCATACTTGGCTAGGTCTTGCTCCCAAATGATAGCAAAGCCCCTGGCCTGGTTGAGAAGAAGATCAACCCAATAAAGGTCCAGGAGGGACACCGCCAGAAAATGTCACATTGCGGTCACCTACTCGGCTTCCCACCCATCTACAGCTTGTGCTTTCTCCTTAATGATGCGCAAAGAATCCACGTCGCCCTGTGCAAGTGGCAATCTAGAGGGAGTTCTTGGATAGACTTTTGACAAGGGCTATGTTAGTTCCATAAGAAGCACAAGGAGATTGGAATTTGTTTCACTTTCCTCTTGTAGCTTCTGGCTTTGCTTTATGTATCTGACCTCTATTGCCTTGGTGGCCTCCTTCAGTAAATCCAGCTCACCCTACTTGTCCCTCTTCACCAATTATACCTCCATCACATTGTAGTCTTTAGGCCTTATGGCCGCCATGTCTACATCAAGAGGGGGCATTGTGATGGTTGAAATTGTAATACTTGCTAGGTTAGTCCAGAGAGTATGGACTACCCGTGCCTTCTTGGGCTTCTTATCCTCTATGTTCCTGGCCATCATTTTGGCAAATGAGAGTGGAGCGCTTGTGGTTTTCGCCGGGGTGTTCCTTTTCTTGGATTCCACCAGCCATTAGGGTGGCTAGGGTGGCTTTGTTACTAAGACCTATTCATTAGGATCCGTTTCAGAATCTGGCTGCACATTCCCAGAGTGTATGTTATGCTCGGGCTCCTTTTCTTTCTCCTATTCCACTTCCTTTTCTGGTTCTTCGGAACCCTCAGTGTTCTCTGCCATGCTGGTGTCCTCTGTAGTATCATCCTGTATCTTTTCCCTAGTCTCAATCTCATTGATATTTTCAGGGACCTTCTCCCTGTCGGTGTCAGCTATTTCTTCATTTTCCTTATCTAGGACCTCCTGGTCTATTTGCTGATATTGTTCTTGGGCCTCATTGGCCTCATCCACTAGGACATTCTCCTCCACTAGGGCATCTTCTGGAGGTGGGTGAGGTTGCTGGCCAAAGTTTAACAAGGTGGTCATCGTTACTACCTCACTGAAAGTGCTCCGGGGCACTTGGTCACCTAGAGTTACCAAAGGCACCTGAAGCATGATGGTTGGAGGTAGAGTTGTTCCCTCATGTCTAGGTTCTCTAACCATCAATTTCTCATTCATGGGCTAACTTGGTATATCCTCAGTCTCCTAGACTGATATTCTTTCCTGCTTAGGTTCTATTTGAATTTCTTCTCGAGCCTCTTTCTCTCATGTATCCTTTTCTATGGGAGTTTCCTTTTCTATAGGAGCCTCTTCCTTGTCTTGAGCTACAATTTCTTCCACCGTGTGGTCAACGCCTTGTCAAATCTCTAGGAGCTCCTCCGCCAAGAATGTGTCATCAAAATCATCATGTGGGGGTGAGGAGTCTGAGATATCTTCTAACTCTAGAGAGTCTGAACTTAATTCTACTGGGGGCATCGATGGCATGTCAGAGGTGGTGGCTACGCTTGGTGTAGAGGTCACTATTGTTTTCTTATTCCTTATGAGTGGAGCCCCGGTATCTAGAATGTTAGTAGACCCCACCTCGGAAAAATCCTATCTAGTCATGATAGCTGCCAACAAGGAGGATCCCACCGGGTGAGCATATGCCATTGGAGTTATGAGGAGACCTGCGGATACCTGCATGCTTAGTTGCTAACTAGTCAGTTTTTTTGACTCCATTTGTTGATGCAGATGAGCCATCAGAAGTGTAGGAACCTAGGGAGGTGCCTTGGGAATCAGGGCACCCTCTTTCCCTTTCCCTTTGCTTGTGCTTGTTTTAGCGGCCGTGGCAGATGATGACAGTCTGGCGTCGACTGAAGAGGGGATGGTCTTCTTGACCATTGATTTATTTTGGGCACTTTTAGGACACACCCAGGCGAAGTACTAATGACTTGCCTCCAAAATGGGGTGGCTTACCCCTTCAATGGTTAGATCCTCTGGGTGGGCCAGTCCACTGAGGGAAGATCCTATTTATCCAACTCTTGTCCTTTGTATGCTGGATCCTCCAGCGGCCCGTCATCCTTAAATCCCTTTGGGAAGGTTTGGACGTCCATCATTTTCATGAGCCCTTTGCTCATCCTTGTATTTTTTCAGGCCTAGAGATTCGTCCTGGCAGTCCGCCCATAAATCTTCAATATCTACTTCATGAGGCTCGGACGCCCGAGGTAGTGTTGTGGCAATCTTGCCGCAGGGATCATAATTTCTCCGGGCATGGTTGAATTCAACCAGCCCCAAGATTTTCAATTTATTATCTGCTTCCTGAGCCGCGGTGAGGCTGCATGTATAATTCCCACAAGAGAAAGGGAATGAGACATTGACGACCTTCTTCAATGTGAAGAAGGCATGAAAATCCATCATCTGCCTACAAAAATCCAAGAGAATAATTCTATCCCCACAATACCGAGGAAGAAGATAGGGCTTCCCATTGAAGCCTGTCACCCTGATGTAGGTGTGATGTTGGAACTGGATAAAATACTGGTCATAGGTGCTGACCAGAGTCATTTTTTCCTGTGAGAGGTGGTACCTGTAATCCCGAGTAAGTGTTAAGATATTGTTGTAAATGAAAGCATCATTTACCCGACAGAATTTTTGGAAACTAAGTTCCCACTGTAACTAGGGATAATGATCTCATGGTGTGACTTGCCCTGGCCCATTTCCAAGCTCTCCAACTGTGCCCAAACCTAGAAAGGCTAGTCTTTGTTGTGCTAATGCCCATAGCACATATGAATTCATATAAAACTGAGAGGTCTGGGTGACGGTCCTCATATGTGTGTCCACATGGTTGGCTATGATAGCCACCCAATTGAAGGTCCTATTGTGTGTGGTGATGTAGTATAGAAAATAATACATCCACGCTGAGAATTTCTGGGTGTGGGGCCATCCGAAGATCCTGCATAAAAATATGATGCCTACTTGAATGGGCTCCTTGAAATCCCCATGTGGTATTTCCAATTTCATTCTTTTGTGGTATCACTTCGGAGACTTTAGCCACTGACTGTTGAGGTGTTGCCAGGAAATGATTTTGGCCTCGCCGAACTCCTTGAGTGAGTTGACTCAGGTGATGAAAATGGATCCTTTGAACTGAGGATTCCCCAACCCTGAGGTAAAGGTTGGGGCGTCCAAGGTGACGATGGTGGTGGGGTATTGTAGCGGCAGGGGATCCTGAAGCAGGACTGTACGAGTAGGTGTATTGTATAGTACCGCCAGCTACTATATTAATTCTGGTGACTACACTGAACATGGGAAGTTTGTAGCCTTTATGATGTTAGAGGTAGCCAAGCAAGTGGCTACCTTGTCTCCTTTGGCCTTTAACCTATAAAAGGTCTAGATCAGACCCTACAGTTCGGCCCAAGTCCTAGGATCCGTATCTATTATTTCCTAGACTTTGGAGTTTATCTTGGACCTTGCAATAGCTCCCTCCTTTGGATATTTGGAGGTTAGGGGAGGTTAGGGGCAGCTTTTCCAGCATTCTTTCAATCTTTGACTTTGTAGTTGCCCTGGTAGAAGTGGTAGGTAGTTTCAGACTATCAAGAGGGGCAAAATTGTCAGACATCTTGGATCAGTCTATCCGCAATCTGCAAGACCAAAAAACTGTCAAGACATATATATATATATAAATAAGTCATAACTTCTGGGAGATTCTTCACCAACCTGGACCTATCAAACAAGCATTAGTACATACATCAAGAGTCTCAGAGCATCTAGAATGAACATGATTTAGCATTCCGGAGCATGTTATCAAGGTAGCAGGACGAAGTGAAAGCCAAGGTCCTGCCAGAGGTCCAGAGTCTGTACTACTAGCCATTGCTGATGTGACTGGCAATAAACCATACTTTGGTATATGTGTACTGGCACGTGGCAGGTGGCATTAAGAAATTTTTGGTGACAAGTGGGTTGACACGAGGGAGTTAAGTGCTAGATGGGACATTGTTTGAATGCCCACTTCGTGGGAAATTAATCTTGCCATAAATGTGACGATACAGAGGAGAGAGAAAGACACCATGGCTCGAACCAGCAAGGTGCCGAGTTCAAACCATGGTGACCTTGCCTCAGCAAGCTCAGTCTCATGGGGTGAAAATGCATGATAGAGCGTGAAGAACTCGCAAGCTCTGAGGGATATACAAGAACATATACATGCACAAAAATGTACAGAGGGCTAAGGGCTAAAATAGATATACACAAAATATATAGACATACACAATATAAATACATGTACAGGAGCCACCCTAGAACAAAATACAAAATGTAAATTAACCTACATCTTCGTAGAGGGTGGACAACCCTTTGGCAGAGCCAACCCACCAACGGGTGGCGAACCAGAAGCAGAAGACACAAAAAAAAACCAAAACAAAACAAACCAAAAACTAGCAAAACAAAGGCAGGGACCAGAAGACCTACCTAGGAATCTAAAGAATGGAAAAGAGAGGAGGCACTAGGACCACTCTACAATAGCTTCAACCTCCAATGCTCACGAATAGCTACCAAAAATCAACTCGTAGTTATCCACTAAGCTCAGAGAAATTCACACTTAATCGCACTTCAAATCGCCAAGGAATCACTCTAAAAATCTCTAAGTGTTTTAATCATGCTAACTGTAAAAGTGACATGTAAATCTTATTTATACCCAAGGTAAAAAGCAAGTTTCCCTCTTTCCTGCAAAACTCCAGAATAAGCAGACCTCCTGACTCCAGGCCCCAGGATTCCGGGTGACCATGTCTTCTTACGAAAAGAAGACATCGTGGCGGAGAATCTCAGAGTCTAGAATCCAGCTCTGGAAAAGAAACAACCAACTCTGGGACTGGGTCTTGGAGACACAAAAGAAAAAAGTAAAAACAAAACAAACCTTGTGGGAAGGAAAACTCATATAAGAAACAAGAGAAAAACAAGGAAGACAAGGCAAAAAAAGCCAAAGCGAAAAAGGGGACCCAATATTTTGCACACAAAATGTAGGGACGAGTATGCAGGGCATAAAAAATGGTGACTATCTGGGATGAATGCCTTGAGCATTTGAGAACTGTAGAATCTCTGGTTAGCAAAACCAGAACCAATTATTACTCAGAGTATCTTGTATGCAAGGCGTGAAGTGTTTGAGAAAATCTGGCTCATACACGATTCAATCCTTAGTCTTTTGTCAGTTGTGAAGTGTGCTTTGGAAGGAAATGAAACCAATGACCTTTGGGAGAAGCAGAGAAGAGGCACTGAATAAATCAATCCAAAGTCGTCAAATTTGCTCGTTTCTCCCAAATACCAGAGTTTTCATCCCATCTCTTTTTTTCTTATTATTTTATTCTTTTCTGGATGACAAGGTGGTACTTCTTTCACCATTAGGCTCAAGCTTAGCTTAACTCAATGGTGTTACTTCTTTCACCCTTCCACCCACCTCGATTTACTGAATGGGGAAGGAAAACTCTAGACCCAAAGAGAATTCTAAAAGTTTAGACTTGGGCCAACAAACCAATGCGACCGATCTACTCTCCGTGTGTCTGATTACTTGTTCCTTTAAACTTTTAATTTAACTGATTACCAAACTTCTAGGGATAAATCCAATGAAGATTACTCATAGCTCGTTACCAAACTCACAAAATAACTCCAGAGGCCAGACTAATTCCAGCATGCTAACAATAGATTTTGAATTCAGCCAAATACAGAAGGCACCATCCCGGAGACCAGATGTTATGTGAATCATACCAACCTACATCAAGGGAGAAAAACACTAGAAACTTGGGAAAGAAAGAACACAATAGAAGAAAAATCAAAGGAAAAAGAAGCAGTCCCGGAGGACCACCAACAAAACTATACTTACAAGGCAAGGCACCCCAAATGGGGCACCAGAAAAGAAATATTTACAAGCAAGAAAATTTACATATAGTATAATTCCAGACAAACCTGCCTTACTCAAAATAATGTTTAAGGAACTATCCATTGACAGGCAATGAGATGGGTTCCCCGGTCATGGTACTAAAGTGATAGGTGTTTGTCCCACAGATCTCTGAGATCAAATATGGTTCAAGCTAGAGCCATTGGAACTTAGTGTGCTTCCCTTTCTTCTCTTGGGCTTTATCCCACAGGAGGACCAAGTCTGAAATCTAAAAGGCCTTATACTGGGCTCTTTAGTCAAACCATCATTTTACCATTGCTTGATGATGCACAAAATGTTTAAGAGCTGCATCTCTTTGTTCTTCCATCCGCACCAGATTTAGGAGCTGAACCTCCACAATGTTGTCCCAGTTGCTGAATTCCTGCATGAACTATAAAATTGGGATCTGTAAGTTAATGGGGAACACTGGGTTCTGGTCTTAAACAAGATGGAATGGGGATGTCCCCAGGGTGGTCTTAATTCGAATGCGATCTGCACAAAAGGCGAATGTTAGTTTTTGGTGCTAATCTCAGGGATTTTGTTCTAACAGGTGTTTGATCACTTCAAGAAAATTCTTATTAGTTGATTTAGCAACACCATCCCCTGGGGGTAATAGTTGTTGGAGAACTTCAGATTGATCTTCCGGTCATAGGTCCATTCTAGTAGCTGTGCCAAAGAAAACACCAGGCCATTGTCACACACTATGGCGAAAGGCAGTCCAAATCTTGTGATGATGTTTTCTTCCAGGAATTTGATAACCACATCTGCCATGTTGTTTTTACAAGGAATGGCTTCAGAGCACTGGGTGAAGTAATCAGTAGGAGTTAGGATGTACCTGGTTGGAAGACAAGTTGGGATTGATCTCCCTGATAAAGTCAAATGCCCACTGGGCAAAAGGTCTAGCTTCAAAAATTGGCTGCAGGGGCATAGCTGGGTTACGCTCATGATGTGTCACAGTTTGGCATGTATGGCACTTCTAGACGTGAGTGTAAATGTCTTTAAAGATACAGGGCCAATAGTATCTAGCCTGAAGGATCTGATGGGCAGTGGCGTTAGCTGATCCATGCCCAGTTCCAAACTGCCCATGGAACTCTTCAATTATTTTTGTAGCTTGAACCCTATCAATTCACCAGAGGTACACTCCTTCATAATTCCTACAGAAAAGTGTGGAGTTTTTCATCATGAAGTGTGTTCTTTTCAACCGTAGGGCACAACATTTGTTTGGAGGTAATCCCTCTAGGTATTTTTTATTCAGTAATAAGTACTCCAGATCTGTGTACCATGGGTCTTGTGTGATGGACTCCATGGTGTATGTCTGACATTCAACATGGGGAGTCTCTTCAGACATTGCTCTACTTAGTCCCTAGCCTCAGACTATCTTCATGGGTTACATTTCCAAATCATATTCCTGAAGGATGGCCATCCATTTCCCCGATCTTTCACCCAATTCACTTTGCATTAGCGAAGATTTCACCGCCTGGTCTGGGATGATAGCATGCACCTTGCTCCGGAGAATATAATGCCAGAATTTCTTCATGGCATGAACAAGAGCAAAGGCCTACTTTTCCAATGATGAATACCAGACTTTGGCATTCTTAAAGGGAGAGCTCATGAAAGCTATTGGTCGTTCTTCCCCTTCGACCTTTTGGGTCAATACTGTCGTGGCATAATATGGTGAAGCAAAGGAGTAAATGTAGAAAGGGAGGGAGTAGTCTGGACTAGCTAGAACCGGTGCCTCCATTATCGTTTGTTTAATTTGGGTGAATGCCCACTTTGCTTCAGGACTCCATTCAATTTTGGTATCTTTCTTCATCATTTCGTTGATTGGCTTCATGATCTCAGCGAATCCAGTGATGAATCACCATACAAAATTGATCTTTCCAAAGAAAGATTGCATCTCTTTCTTGATGTCGGGCATTTGTAAATTTAGCAGTGCTTCAACTCTCTTAGGGTCAATGGATATACCCTTCTCAGAGATAATATGCCCGAGAAAATTCCCTTCAGTGACCCTGAATATATATTTCTTAGGGTTAACGGATATTCCATACCGGCGACATCTCTAAAAAATATGGGTGAGGTGGGCGGAATGATCACACCTGTCCCAAGAAAAGACAGTCAAATCATCCATGTATATGGTTATGCATCGGTTCACAAGTCCCTTGAATGCAATGTCCATAGCCTTCTGAAATGTAGCCCCTAGATTAATCAAGCCAAAGGGCATTCTCTGATATGCAAACATTCCCCACTTGGTGGTGAACACCATTTTGTCTCTATCCTCATATTTAACCATGACTTAGTTATATCTAGAGTACCCATCCAAGAAAGACATCATTTGGGATCTGTTCACTATTTGCAACACCTCATCCAATGAGGGGAGAGGGTGATTATCTTTCTTGGAAGATTTATTCAAATTTTAGAAATCCACACAAAGGCAAATCTCATCGCTCTTCTTGCGCACAAGGAGCAGGTTGGCAACCCACGTAGTATGCCAGATTGGAAAGATTATCCAGGCTGACAACAGTTTTTGCACCTCCTAATGAATCAGAGGTTTGATCAATGGGTTGACAGGTCATTGCTTTTTCCAGAAAGGCTTAGCATCAGGTTTGAGTGGGATGGTATGAGTCATAATGGATGTGTCGTATGTCTTTAAATCCTCATACCCCCACGCGATCATGTCTATGTATTCTTAGAGAACCATGAGAATCTTCTCCTTCTCCTCAGGGGAGCAGGAGGTGCCGATGTGTATCATTTTCTCTTCACCGGGTTGGCCGATGTTTAATTTGTCAAACTTACCTCCCTTAGAGGAGGATGATATCTTTTCCCAGCCCCAAGGGTCTGAGTCAAAGATTCATTCAAGTGTGACCATCCCCTTTGAAATGGTGTTTGTTGGTAGATCCATGATCCCATCATCTTCATCACCCTGTCCAGTGTCATCGTGATCGCTTTCTTCCACTATCTGATCCTCGAAGAGACCAACATTGGCCATGAAGGCCAGGATATGCTAGTCATCCTCAAAGACCTAAAAATGGGTGATGTTATCTAGAATGGATTTGGTGGGGATCATCTCAATAGAAAATCTCCAGAGTCGTGATCCAGCCATGGGCTCAAGCGTACTGGCAAGATCAACAAGGGCATTTGGGACATAGTTCCATCTTTGGGGAATAAGATCAATGCCAAAAGCATCAAAATCTTCTATAAGACTCCATGCCTAGTTGTGGTATGCAGCCATCCTCTTATCATGATAGGTATATTGACTCCGGACCTGTTTGACAATCAACTCAGAATCACCTAGGGCCCAAAGATGGGTGATTCCTTTCCTTAATGCAAATACGAGTCCAAGGACCAAGGCCTCATACTCCATGACATTGTTCATGTAGTTGAACTGCATCATGTAGGATGCGAGGAAGGATTTCCCCCATGCATTGATTAATTCTACTCCGGCCCCATAGCCCTATTTGGATCAGAACCCATCAAACTTAAGGGTCCACAAATCATCATTTGTTGTCTGGAGCTGGGGAGATGGAGCAATCTTTGGATTATTTTTGGGAGGGTTGGGAGGGGTTTCCTCTAGTGCTGATGGTACTTGGGTGAGGTTTTCCTCTGGAGGGTCTTTTGGTTGGGGTTCCTAGACAAACGGTGTAGCAGAGGTGCCGCTAGCAGAAGTGTTGAGTCTCGGGGAATCAGTTGTATGTTATTTTCTCCAGAGGGCATCGATGTGCCAGGTAGCAGCGAAAAGGCAAGGCTCACACTCAAGTTCTGAATGTTTTTGGTAATGTACCTGATACCAAGTGTTGGACAAGAGTGTGGCAGGGGTCACTATGGCACCTTGAGAGTTAACCTCAACCCTTAATTTTTCTTCTAGGTCTTGGGTTCTTTGTAGAACTATGGGATCCTCCCCAGGGGTGAAATCGAATGTTAAAATTTCAAGGGGTTGGTACACCCAAGGGGAAGTCTCAGAGAATAAGACCTCATTCACCCTCCTGACTTCGGTGAGGGCCTATTTCATCTGGGGTTCACTTTTGACCTAGATCTTGTTAGATTCTCCCTCCCAAAGGAGCCATAAGTGGGAGAAGTCAGTCAAAAAGTATCTATTTAGGGACTTAGACCAATTCTGACTTAATAACATCCCATAAGTCTCTAGGATGTCCACTACTTGGATGTTGATCGTGCTGGCTATCCTAGGGTCCTAGATTAGTTGAATTTGGACATTCTTTAATTCACCCACCATTTTTACACCAGTTTTGTCTAGTTGGATTACTACACTGTTAGATGAGGTGGGGCAGAATCAGAGCTTTTGGCATATGAATAAAGGAATGATGTTTCCCGAAGCCCCAGAATCTACTAGGCACTTGTGTATGTTTTTCCTTATATGTTCAGGCCTAGTAGGAAGGGAGGATCTTCAGTATTTCCTTGGAAGACAGCCGTGTTGGCGTCCTCAAAAGAGACAGTCTTGGGCGGGTGACTAACAGCCTCTTGGTTTCCCAAGAGTTTCAGAAGAGACTTCTTCTACTTAGGATAGTTCAGTAAAACCTTCATCAAGGTCATGGAGGTGGTGGTTTGTTCTAACACCTTCGTGATATCGAATCTTCCTCCCAGGAATCGGTGACCTCCCTCAGCTGGGTCTTTTGGTTGGTTAGAGATAGAACCTTTTGGAGGGACAGACCAATCGGTTGCATTTTCTCAGGGAGGAGTGTCTTTGGGAGGTGTTGGTGTGTAAACTGGTCCTTTACCAGCCTGGCTCTGAGTGTTGTAAAGAGTCTGCGGGTTGGTTAAGGCATTGGCCTCAAAGGCCAGAATTGACTCATCAAAGAATCCCTGTAGTTTGGATTCTTCTTCATCTTCTTTGGCGGTCCCAAAGAAGATGGTCTCATAGGTGAATGCACTGTGAGTGGGCTCTTGCACAGGAGGTTCTGGGGGAGTAGGATCAGATGCTTATTGTCTATCTAGCTGAGAAATCATGATGACCTTCTCCAGCGTGGCATAGTTTACTTCATTGTGGGAGCCTGTTTCATGCAATCTACACCAATTGGTCATGGGTTGGAAGTCTGCGACTAGCATGAAATGGGACAGTCCACCATTACCTTGGTTTATGTTTTGGTTTGGAGGTGGACCTCCGGTATTGGCATTGTTAATCCATTGTTGTTGGTTGGGCCGAGGCCCATTGTTGAAATTTCTTCCTTCGGTATTGTTGTTTTGTTGGCCAGAGAAAATATTCCCTCTTTAGGAATTGGAATTCTGGGGTGCATAGGACCCCGTCTTCAGTTGACCCATGTCCATAGTTAGGGTGGACAACATTCACCAAATGGATTCAACCTCATTGGTCAACTAGGTATTTGCATCACAGTGTGATGGTTGTTGTTAGTTTCCCGGGAAGGCAACAGTGTTCACTGGAGTTGAGGGCAGCAATCCTCCAGCCGCAAATGACTGGAAGAAAGGCACTCCAGGCAGTTGTGTTTGTGGTTGATGCATTTACTGCGGTTGGTTCCAGGGAAAATATTTTAGACCTGATGTTGTGTGGGTTTGTGATGGATACACATACCGGGCCTGTTGGTCTATCGGCGGTGGTGGGGGATTCATGGCCATCGCAGGGGCAGCCATTGCCTGATTGGGGTTATATCCTCGGTGTAAGAAGTTCCATCAAGGATCATGTTGAATGGTGTGCTCTGCCCAATCCCGCCTAGGGATTTGTTGAGGCCATGGGATATTTCTAAGGCTAGGTTATAAACCTTCACCAAAGTATCTCGGTCGCCTAGGATGGTAGTTCTCCAAAGGAGAGTGGCAACGAAGGGGTCCATCACGTTGAAGTAGGTATGAATAGTCACTTCCACGGATGGGATGAAGGGACCTGTGCACTGTTTCAAGGTGCATTGGAACCGGTGGTTGAATGCTGTGAGGGTTTCATTCAGTTCCTTCCTAATAAAAATGAACTAGTTGTGGGACCATGCTAGGTCCACATGTATGCAAAAGGTAGCCAGGAAGGCGTCTTCCATGTTCTGCCAAATGTTAATGGAGTTGGCAGGAAGATTGAGGTACCAGTTCAATTCGTTCTATCCTAGGGATAGAGGGAACATCTAGGTCACAATGTCTTGATGTTGGATCTAGTGTCAGTTCATGGCATCTTTATATGCCTGCAGATGCTCTTTTGCAGTTCGTGAGCCTAAGTGCTCATATCGGGGACAAAAATTTTTGGGGTGCGGAGGTAAATCGTTGGCTACACCCAAAGAAGTTCCCATTGGGGACCCAGTATTTCCAAAATTCACAGCCATTGGGGGAGTTGGGTTTTGATTGGGTTGAGCATTAATCCCTGGGATCGTCTGGGGGACTTGGGTATTCAGTGGTATGCTAGATCCCCAGACGATGGTGGCTTGTTTGGCTTTGGGGGTCCGTTTCTTTTGAGCCAGAGGCTCAAGTTCAACAAACCTTCTAGGGTTGGGAGCTGATCTAAGGATTCTTTTGAATCTTGCTGCTGAGAATGATCTAATCCCACTGAAAGCTTGACTCCTAAAACTATGCCTTGGGGAACACTCAGGCGGTGTGAAATTCAAATCTTCGGAGGGGGACAAGTTCATGCCCTCCTTCTAGCCCCAGTTTCTATTGATGGGACTTTGTGACCGGGTCCACCAATAGAGGTAAGTTGTCACCGAGTACCAGGGTACTGACCAACTTCGCCTTTAAAGGTTGTCTGAGGAAGTGAGATTCCGTAGGCCTCCAAGCACATGAGAGTCAGGTCTTGATAGTGTAGGGATTGGTTGGGAGATGTGACTATTTTTGTTTGAGGGGGATAGCTGGTTATCTTCAACCCATCTTCAGGGATTCAAATTAGTGGGGTTTCTTGCAAGTGCACATTCATTTTGCAAATAAACTTCAAAAGATACTACAGAGTTAGAAGGGTTTCATCTACCTATAGTTATGTTCAACATTCAAAACATCAACAATTCTCTAACACACTACACTAAATATCAAAGAAATATACAACCATCAGTTCATATTTTATCAGTAGCAAAGGAAAGGAGGTCATTAATCTACTTTAAGTATCAAAGCAAAGGACATAAAGAACACAAAACATAAAATACCGTTAACTCAGAATAGAGAATTCTAACAACATCATTGAGAGAACTCTTCCTTCCTCATTAACATCTTTTCCAGCAAGCACTGGTGCCTGGTACAATGATAACTCTAAGGGAGAATTTAACTACTGAGAGCTTAAAACTATGGAGAATTGAGCTCTACCACTAAGAAATGAGAAAACTAGATTGCTATTAACTATGGATTGCAAAATCATCAATTTTGCTGACCCTTGGAATGATGTCAGACTTATTATTTATACACATCACTTGACCTAAACCTAACCCTAACTTATTTTACACTTTATAATATGATATATTATCCAGTGGCCAGTACTACCTGCACCATGCTACAAAAGACCTTGAGATGGAAAAGGTCTAACTTGTCAGAAGAATAAGACAAGAAAAGCAGAGTGGAAGAATCAGCCTTGAGAAGAGAGCTAGGAGGAGAAAGAAGAAATCTGATCCCCTGGGGATCAAGACTACATGCCTCATAAATAGGAGGGTAGCTCACTGTCTCCAATGTGCCAAGTGTAACATTGAAACGACACCTTGGGAAGACCATTTGTCAGAAAACCTCTCTCTAAGCTGATGTGCCTTGTTGCGGTTACCCACATTCTGACAACCTTTATTAACTACCCTAGAAGTGACCAGTTGGCTTTGGGAACCGAGAAACGGGTCACTTAAAGAATATGAAAATGTGGGATCCAAAACTCTGAGATCCGGGAACTTGTGTTCCAAAAGAATAAAGAATGTAAAACATGGTGTTGGTTGGATTCTTCAGAATCCAGAGAATTTTATTGTTCCTTATGATTTTTCCCAAGTTTCCAATACTTGGCCTATACTTTCTTCATCCACATCCTTGATGCTGTACCACCTACTTTGGACAACCTCCAATGCCTCCTAAAAATTCTTGGCCCCTCTCCAAAATTCATCAACCATCTTGATGGCATCGTGTGATCGGATCATTGTTTTGGACAATCTAGACAGCCAACCCTAGTCAAAATCTCCAGCTGGCAGATATAGGGACTCCATCCACTCATTGAACTTGCTGAGGACATAGTCCTCTAGGGTACACATTCCGGTGGTGAAGGGATCAACTTGCGATACCCTGACTATGAATGCTTTAAACAAACCCAAGGGGTACTGGGTAGCTATTACTTTCTCTTTCAGGGCCTTAACCAGTTCCTTTCATACCTCACCCCTGAGGACAAGTTTGGAGTACTGGGCCTGGAGGGAGTCAAATGATTTGTCTCCCAAAATTCTAGACTCTATGGCAACTTCTTCACCAATATTGCAGATCTCTTCTAATCTGGCCTTCCATTTTTCATACTTGGCTATGTCTTGCACCCAAATGATAGTGGAGCCCCTGGCCTGGTTGAGAAGAAGATTGACCCGATAAAGGTCCAGGAGGGATGCTGCCAGAAAATGTTGAATTGTGATCACCCTGTGCAAGCAGCAATCTGGAGGAAAGAGTTGCGGGGTGGACTTTTGACAAGGGCTGTGTCAGTTCCACCAGAAGTGCA
Source organism: Thuja plicata (assembly GCA_018584345.1). Classification (NCBI taxonomy): domain Eukaryota; kingdom Viridiplantae; phylum Streptophyta; class Pinopsida; order Cupressales; family Cupressaceae; genus Thuja; species Thuja plicata. The sequence goes on from MU227673.1 coordinate 153,611, forward strand.
AGGAGATTGGCATTTGTTTCTCTTTCCTCTTGTAGCTTCTGGCCTTGCTTTATGTATCTGGCCTCTATTGCCTTGGTGGCCTCCTTCAGTAAATCTAGCTCACCTTTCTTGTCCCTCTTCCCCAATTATACCTCTGTCACGTTGTAGTCTTCGGGCCTTACGACCACCATGTCTGCATCAAGAGGGGGCATTGCAATGGTCGCAACTGTAATACCTACTGGCTTAGTCCAGAGAGTATGGACTACCCGCGCCTTCTTGGGCTTCTTAGCCTTTGTGTTCCTGGCCATCATTTCAGCCAACGAGAGTGGAGTGCTTGTGGTTACTATCGGGGTCTTCCTTTTCTTGGATTCCACTAGCCATTGGGGTGGCTGGGGTGGCTTTGTTACTAAGACCTGTTAATTAGGATCCCTTTCAGAATCTGATGACACATTCTTGGAGTGTACGTTATGCTCAGGATCCTTTTCTTGCTCCTGTTCCACTTCCTTTTCTAGTTCTCCGGAACCCTCAGTGTTCTCCGCCATGTTGGCATCCTCTGCAGTATCATCTGGGATCTTTTCCCCAGTCTCAATCTCACCAGTATTTTTAGGAACCTTCTCCATGTCGGTGTCATCCATTTCTTCATTTTCCTTATCTGAGACCTCCTGGTCCATTTGCTGCTGCTATTCCTAAGCCTCATTGGCCTCATCCACTAGGACGTTCTCCTCCATTGGGGCATCTTCTAGTGATGGGTGAGGTTGCTGGCCAAATTTTAATAAGGTGGCAACCGTTACTACCTCACCGAAAGTGCTCCGAGGCACTTGGTCACTTGGAGTTACCAGAGGCACCTAAAGCATGACGGTTAGAGGTACGGTTTTTCCCTCGGGTCTGGGTTCTCCAACCATCAGTTGCTCATTTGTGGGCTGCCTTGGTATATCCCCAGTCTCCTAGATCAGTATTCTTTCCTGCTTAGGTTCTGTTTGAATTTATTCCCGAGCCTCTTGCTCTGATGTATCCTTTTCTATGGGAATTTCCTTTTCTAGAGGGACCTCTTCCTTGTCCTAAGCTGCAATTTATTCCACTATATGGTCAATGCCTTATCGAATCTCTAGGAGCTCCTTTGCCAAGAAGGTGTCATTAAAATTGTCGTGTGGGGGCAAGGAGTCCAAGATATCTTCTAGTTATGGAGAGTTCGAACTTAATTCTATCAGGGGCATCGATGGCATACCGGAGGTGGTGGCTACGCTTGGTGCAGAGGTAACTGTTGTTTTCTTCTTCCTTATGAGTGGAACCCTGGTATCCAGAATGTTAGTAGAACCTACCTCAGTGAAAGTCTGTCTAGTCATCATAGCTACCAATGAGGAGGATCCCGCCGGACGAGCAGATGCCATTGGAGTTATGGGAAGACTGGCAAATACTTGCATGCTTATCTATTGACTAGCCAACTTTTTCAAATCCATTTTTTGATGCCGATGGGCCATCAGAAGTGTAGGAACCTGTGGAGGTGCCTTGGGAATTAGGGCACGCTCTTTCCCTTTCCCTTTGCTTGTGCTTGCAATGGCCATGACAGATGAAGACAGTTTGGCACCAGCTGAAGAGGGGATGGTCTTCTTGACCATTGATTTCTTTTGGGCACTTTTAGGACACACCCAGGTGAAGTACTAATGACTTTCCTCCAAGATGGGGTGGCTTACCCCTTCAATGGTTAGATCCTCTGGGATGGCCCAGTCCACCAGGGGAAGATCCTATTTATCCAACCCATTTTCTTTGTATGCTGGATCCTTTAGCAGCCTGTCATCCTTAAATCCCTTCGGGAAGGTCTGGACATCTAGCGCTTTCATGAGACCTTTGCTCATCCTTGTATTTTTTCAAGCCTGAATATCAAAACCATCCTAGCAGTCTGCCCAGAAATCTTTAATATCTATTTCATGAGGCTCAAACGCTCGAGGTAGTGCTGTAGAAATCTTGCTGCGGGGATCATAATTTCTCCGGGTGTGGTTGAATTCAACCAGCCCCAAGCTTTTCAATTCATTATCTACTTCCCGATCCGCGGTGAGGCTGCATGTATAATTATCACAAGAGAAAGGGAATGAGACATTGAGGACGTTCTTCAATTTGAAGAAGGCATACAGATCCATCATCTGCCTACAAAACTCTAAGAGAATAATTCTATCCCCACAATATTGGGGAAGAAGATAGGGCTTCCCATTGAAGCCTGTCACCTTGATGTAGGTGCGATGCTAGAACTGGATAAAATACTGGCCATAGGAAGTGACCAGAGTCATTGTCACCTGTGAAAGGTGGTACCCAGAATCCGGAGTAAGTGTTAAGATGTTGTTGTAAATGAAAGCATCGTTTACCTAACAAAAATTTTGGAAACTAAGTTCCCATTGGAATTGGGGATAATGGTCCCATGGTGTGACTTGCCCTGGCCCATTTCAAAGCTCTCCAACTGTGCCCAATCTTGGAAAGGCCAATTTTTATTATGCTAACGCCCATAGCACATATGAAGTCATATAAAACTAAGAGATTTGGGTGATGGTCCTCATATGTGTGTCCACATGGTTGGATATGATAGCCGCCCAATTGAAGGTCCTGTTGTGGGTGGTGATGCAGTATAGAAAATAATACATGCACACTGAGAATTCCTAGGTGTGGGGCCATCCAAAGATCCTGCAAAAAAATATGATGCTCGCTTGAATGGGCTCCTTGAAATCCCCGCAGGGGATTTCCAACTTCATTCTTTTGTGGCCTCGCTTCAGAGACTTCAGCCGCTAACTATTGAGGTGTTGCCCGGAAATGATTTCAGCCTCGCCAAACTCCTTTAGTGAGTCGACTCAGGTGACAAAAATGGATCCTTTGAACTGAGGAATCCCCAACTCAAAGGCAAAGGTTGGGGTGTCCAAGATGACAATGGTGGTGGGGTATTGTAGCAGCCAGGGATCTGGAAGCAGGTCTGTGCAAGTAGGCACGTTGTATAGTACCACCAATTGCTTTATTAATTCTGGTGACTGCACCAAATATGGGAAGTTTGCAACCTTTATGATGCCGGAGGTAGCCAAGCAAGTTTCTACCTTGTCTCCTTCGGCCTTTAACCTATAAATGGTCTGGATCAGACCCTGTAGTTCGGCCCAAGTCTCTGGATCTGTATCTATTATTTCCTGGACTTTGGAGTCTATCTTGGACCCTGCAATAGCTTTCTCCTTTTGATATTTGGAGGTTAGGGGCAGCTTTTCTATCATTCTTTCAATCTTTGAATTTGTAGCTGCTTGGGTAGAAGTGGTAGGTAGTTCTGGACTATCAGGAGGGGCAAAATCATCAGACATCTTAGATCAGTCTATCCACAATCTGCAAGACCAGAAAATCATTAGGACATATATATAAAAAAAAGTCACAACTCTGGGAGATTCTTCACCAACCTGGACCTGTCAAACAAGCATTAGTACATACATCAAGAGTCCTGGAGCATCTAGAATGAACATGATTTAGCATTCTAGAGGTTGTTATCAAGGCAACAGGAGGAAGTGAAAGACAAGGTCCTGCCAGAGATCTGGAGTCTAGACTACTTGCCATTGCCGATGTGAATGGCAATAAACTGTACTTTGGTATATGTGTACTGGCACGTGGCAAGCAGTGTAAAGACATTTATGGTGACAAGTGGGTTGACATGAGGGTGTTAAGTGCCAAATGGGACATGGTTTGAATTCCCACTTTGTGGGAAATTAAACCTGCCATAAATGTGACGAGATGAAGGAGAGAGAAAGATGCCATGGCTCAAACCAGCAAGGTGCCAAGTTCAAACTATGGTGACCTCACCTCAACAAGCTCGGTCTCATGAGGTGAAAATGCATGATAGAGTGTGAAGAACTCATGACCTCTAATCGATATACAAGAACATATACATGCCTAAAAATGTATAGAGGACTGAGGGCCAAAATAGATATACACAAAATATATAGACATACATAATATAAACACATGTACAATAGCTACCCTAGAACAAAATACAAAATGTACATTAATCTACATCTACGTAGAGGGTGGACAACCCTCTGGCAGAGCCAACCCACCAACGGGTGACGAACAAGAAGTAGAAGACACAAAAAAAACTAGAACGAAACAAACCAAAAACTAACAAAATGAAGGTAGGGACCAAAAGACCTACCTGGGAATCTGAAGAATGGAAAAGAGAGGAGGCACTAGGACCGCTCTACAATAGCTTCAACATCTAATGCTCATGAACAGCTACCAAAAATCAACTCATAGTTATCCACTAAGCTCAGAGTAATTCGCACTTAATCGCACTTCAAATCGCCAAGGAATCGCTATAAAAAACTCTAAGTGTTTTAATCGCAGTAACTGCAAAAGTGACATGTAAATCTTATTTATACCCAAGGTAAAAAGAAAGTTTCCCTCTTTCCCACAAAACTCTAGAACAAGCAGACCTCTAGACTCTGGGCCCTAGGATTTCGGGCGACCATGTCTTCTTACAAAAAGAAGACATCATGGCGGAGAATCCCGGAGTTCAAAATCCAGCTCTAGAAAAGAAACAACCAACTCCAAGACTAGGTCTTAGAGACATGAAAGACAACAACAAAAACAAAACAAACCTTGCGGGAAGGAAAACCTGGAGAAGAAACAAGAGAAAAACAAGGAAGACAAGGTAAAAAGCCAAAGCAAAAAAGGGGACCCAACATTTTGCACACAAAATGTAGGGGTGGGTATGCAGGGCATAACAATATCTTCTTGAATGAAATAGTCTTCATAATTATTGGATTGATTTGTATTAGGTGCTCTGCACAATCTCCACTCCTCTAAAAAATTAGGGTCACTTTCATACAAATTCTTCATGTCATCAAAACCAACAACTTCAATTCTCATTTCAATCAACAAAGATCTTCTTCTACTCAATGCATCAGCCACTCTGTTAGAAACTCCACTCTTATGCTTAATCACAAATGTAAATCTCTGCAAATACTGTATCCATTTCATATGTCTCTGATTTAGCTTATTCTGACTACCCAAATACTGTAAAGCCTTATGATCAGTATACAACACAAATTCATTTGGCATCAAGTAATGTCTCCATTTCTTCATAGCTTGAACAATAGCATAGAACTCTTGATCATAGACAAAATATTTCCTTTTTGCATCATTCAAATTTTTACTAAAGAAAGCAACAAGTTTACCTTCTTAAGTTAACACAGCTCCAATTGCACTTCAACTTGCATCACATTCAACTTGAAATACTTTATTGAAATCGGGTAATGCCAACATAGGTAATTCAGCAACTTTCAACTTTAAAGCTTCAAAACTCTTATCAGCTCCATGTTTCCATTTGAATTCTCTTTTGTCTCCTCTCATTGTTTCAGTCAAAGCATTACAAATAGAACTAAAATTTTTGATAAAATTCCTGTAAAACCTTTCCAATCCATGAAATGATCTTACCTCAGTGACATTTTCAGGTGTAGGCCAATTCAGTATAGCTTCAACCTTCTCTGGATCCATCTTCAAACCATCAGCTGAAATCACAAAACCCAAATACACAAGCTCTTCCTTCATGAAGGAACATTTCTTCAGATTTATCAGCAACTTTTCCTCTTTCAATCTCTACAACACTTGTCTTATATGCATCAATTGCTCTTCTCTAGTCTTACTAAATATTAGAATGTCATCCAAATATACAATCACACATTTATTCAAATAATTTCTTCAAAACTTCATTCATCAATCTCATAAATGTACTGGGTGCATTAGTTAAACCAAAAGGCATAACCAACCACTCATACAAACCTTCTTTTGTCTTGAAAGCAGTCTTCCATTCATCACCTTCTTTGATTCTGATATGATGATATCCACTTTTCAAATCAATTTTGGTAAAATACTTTTCTCAACTCAAACAATCCATTATGTCATCCATTCTTGGTATAGGAAACCTATACTTTACTGTGATCTTATTTATTTCTCTGGAATGAGTGCACATTCTCCATTCTCCATTCTTTTTAGGTGCTAATACAACTGGTACTAAAAATGGACTCAAAATTTCTCGGATCAATCCTTTCTCAACAACTCTTGAACTTTTCGGTTAAGCTCTTCATTCTTCATCAGTGTTAACTGATGAGGTGCCTTGTTTGGTAAACTAGCTCTAGGAATCAAATCCATACAATGACTGATATCTGTGATTGGTGGAAAACCATCAAGTACATTATCTAAAATGATTTTTTTGTATTCAGTCAACAAATTCCCAACTTCTGTAGGTATGTCATCTTCTGCATTCTTACTTGGTTTGTTAAGAATCAAAGCATAACAAATATCATCTCTTTTCAAATCCTTAACAAACTATCTACCTTCCATCACACAAAATTTCACAGATGTGCGTAACTCATCAGTAGACTCTTCAACCAAAGGTAACAAGATTTGCTTCTTCCCATCAACCCATATAGAATATCTATTTAGCCTTCCATTGTGTATAGCATGTCTATCATATTGCCAAGGTCTACCCAACAAAATATGACAACAATCCATAGCCACAATGTCACACAACACTTTATCATAGTATTTTCCAATTTTCAGATTCACAAAACATTGTTCACTTACCATTAGTGTATGCTCATCCTTGATCCATGAGATCTTGTAGGGTTTCGGATGTTTCATCCTCTCCAACTGCAAATTTGCAACCATTTCCTCAGATGCAAGATTCTTTGAGCTTCCACTGTCAACAATGACCTTCCAAACTTTGTCTGCAACTCTACATTTGGTCTTGAACAAACTTTTTCTGATTGGATCTTGCTTATCTTTCTCACTTAATAGTATCCTTTGGATCATGAGATTGTTTTCGGGTTCATTGGATGTTTTCTCTTGCACTAATGTATTTCTGCTACTGCTACCACCTTTCTTTCTTGCATTTGTACATTCAAAGAATTTATGTCCTTCCTCACCATAATTGTAAGAAATTACTTGGAATCCTCTTCTGCTATATCCACCTCTGGAGTAATTGCCTCTTCCTTGTTATGAATTTCCACCTTTCCATTTAGTATTTCCTTTATCTTGAGATGTGTCTGAAATTGACTTGTCTGGTTCAGATCTACTATTTTCACCATGAGATCTACCTCTTCCTCTAGGGAATCTACCACCTCTGCCTCTTTGTCTTTGTTCATATCTTCTGTTCAACTTTTCTTAAGCTTTTAGGGAAAACTGGTATGCCTCTTTAATACCTTCCATTTTGACCAAACTGATCTCATCTTGTATGGAACTTCTCAAACCATTTAGATATCTTGCAACTCTTTCCACTTCATCTTCAACATATCCAGATATGATGTCTAATCTATAGAATTCCTCAGTGTAGTCCTTTACTGACTTGTCTTTATGCGTCAAACTTTGGATTTTCCAGATTAGGTTAATCTGATAATCACAAGGAAGAAACTTGCCTTTTAATTTGTTTACCATCTTATCCCATACCTTGATTTTGTCTTTTCCTTTCTTCTTTCTATCCAATTATAGATGTTCCCACCATAAGGATGCATGACCTTTCAGCTTTGTGCTTGCAATCTTCACCTTTTTATCCTCTGCCACATTCTCATATTCAAAATAATTTTCCATCTCAGTTATCCAATCTATCAATTCATCAAAATCCAATTTTCCACTATACTCAAGAGGATTGAACTAAGGTGTAGATTTCAAATTTGTCAAGGCTCTTAGGAATCTTTCTTCTTCCTGGTCCATCACAAGTGCAGGTGCAGCTTCACCTTGAACCTCTTCAAATTAATCATCACTAACATCTTCAAGATGTCTTCCTCTACGCTGGGCTGTCTCAACAGCTTCCAATCTTGCATCCATTTATCTAAGCATATCAGCCATACCTTGATCAACATTTCCTCTCTGACGAACCATCTTGAAACTCTCTGCAATTGTAGGTCAGATTGCCACTTGCCACCCTACAACAAAATATCCTTAGAGTTTACAAGAAGGAACCATGGATCTCAACTTTTCTCTGATACTACCTGTCGCAAGGATGAAGGAAGATGGGGCCTAGGGCACACCTGTAACACCCCAAAATTGGCATCTTGCAACCCTAACCAATTTTATTGCATTTTTCACTCTTCTAGATCATCAAAGTCCTATTGTACTAGGCAATTCTGAGTTTTGACTGACTCTACTAGACCTAAGTGTCAAATGTAGAAAATCCTAAATCTACATTAATCATACATTATATTTAATTCCTAAATATCTATTTCGCTAAACAAACCCTATGATTGAATTAATTTAATTATAAAGTCCTAGCACTTTAATTAAATTAAATTCACCCCTTTTAGCTAAAACACATGAAAAAGGGATTAAATAATATTTAATTAGTAAATAAATATCCTCATTTCAATAATTGAATTTAATTATTCAGATAATTGAGAAAAAGCAATTATGAGGTCATATTTATTTAATTAATTGAATATTCTCTCAAAAATCTTATCTCTGTTCAGAAATG
>MU227673.1:207710-282903 GCA_018584345.1 Thuja plicata
TTAAGAAATCCTATATTTTCTGATGTTTTTACATTCAAATTAGGAATTCAATGTTTCTTACCAAAGAAAACAATATGATATTTCTCTCTTGTCCCTAGTCAAGAGTACATTTGCTAAGAATTGAGCTCTGAGTTATAGATCTTAACCTTGTTAGACTTTTCATGTATACATATATTCCCTCCAAAAATTGATCTAGAGCTATGTTAGCAAAGCACACTATGAGAATGGGGCCAGAGGAATTTGAAATCTTATGAAGCAAAGCCTTTAAAATTTATAACCCGGTAAATGTTTTTCCAGTGCCAGGAGGGCCCTGAATAATAGCCAATTTTTTGGTGAGCCCATGATTAATAGCCGCCTCCTGAATATAATCAACATAATCACATTTGCAGACTTGTTTCCAATCAAAATTACATTCAAGCTGAGATGTTTTGGCTTCCAGATAAACTAATACTCTATAAATAGAATATTGAAAGAAAGACCAAATTATACACCATCTTTACCTCCTCTCATCCCCACATATTTAACAAAGTTATAAACCTAGAAATTAGAGGACCCTTTCTACTCAACAAACTCCTATTTTTTCTTGTAACCACCTATAATTTGCTTCACACACTCCCTATAAGCTTCGAGTAAATCTTCTCTTATAACCCTGAACTGGGTGCGTAAATAATTTTATACATTCTCATATGGCTAGTTGAAATTTTCATGTCAAGGTGACTAACCCTAGTTGAAATTTAGGTTGATAGCTAATGGAGATTTTCATGTCAAGTTGACTAACCCTGATTTGTGGATTTTTCATTGCCACTTAAGGGCATAGTTTGGTCTCTCTCTCTCTCTCTCTCTCTCTCTCTCTCTCTCTCTCTCTCTCTCTCTCTCTCTCTCCATAGAGAGAGAGAGAGAGCATACTCATTTTTTTATACTTTGCATGTATGGGCAATAATGAGTACCTATTTTATACCTTACTTGATTCAAATGGATGGAAAAAATGTTGATGAATAAAGATGACTTTAGGTTAATCATGTGTTAGATCATCTCAAGATCTTTCCTACACTTTTTGAATGGAATCAATTGGACTCCGTATGTGGAAGTTATGGCTTCCAGAAGAAAAACCTATTTTAGTTTCTTCATAACCCACTCGGGTTATGGAGAATAAAATGCATAGTTTTTACTTCTTCAAAACCCAATCGGGTTTTGAAGTACTTTTTGATTTTCAGAACCCGATCGGGTTATGGCTTGGGAAGAGGCTTGAAAAATGACACAAAGGCTTGGAGGCTCATTTTCCCTCCATTTTTGTTCTTTTAGACATTTTTTCATCTTGTAAGATGAATTTTGGACTTTGTCTTCATCAGGTTTACAATTTGTCAACTGGGTAGATTTATAATTTTCACCATAATCTCATATGTCTTCTTAGCTTTCTAACCATATAATTTTTTCTATTTTTGGACAACATTAGCATAGTAAACTTTAATTTTCTCTACGAGTGTCTTGATTGTCCTCACAGACATATGTCTACCTTTTTTTTATAACTTTTGATATACTTAATCAAATTATAAATAAATTACATATTATTGTCCTACACTTGATTCTATACACTTTAAAAAAAAAAAATCATTTTCGATTATTTTGATGCAAGTTATGCCCAACGCATGAACATGTACCAAATTTTTAGGATGCAATCACTTCAAAAAATCATAGAAAAAAATACTCATTGGAAAATTATAAAAAAATACACTCTTACCTATGACCCTACCAAAGGGATTTAAAAAATTATGAATATAACTATATCTTTTGTACCACGCACGGAAACAACTATGTTATGTTTTTCCAAAAAAAATAGGAACATGTTTTTGTGCGCACGAGGTTTGACCCTCTTAATTTATCAGTTTTTAAAAAAAATTAGTGTTTTAGAAACTAGATTTAGATTGATACAATTTTTATTTTTTACACATCTTCTTATTTTGATAGAATGACCCACAAACACCTGTTCCAAGTTCAGGTTTACCCAATTTCAGAAAAAATGTGTCCACTTATACCCCCCTTTTTGGTCCACAACTTGGTGCACATACCCACCCACGAGCCACAATTGGATCTAGACACACATTGCTCTGTCATAATGCCATGATTAATCTTTATCGAGCATCTCATTTTCAAGGGAAACCGCCAGCCGTCCAATGAAAACCAATTAATCTACACATTAACCTTACCCTTGGCTTCAAAACCGTAGGCCCTATAGCCCACGCTGGACACGCATCGATCAGTTGCAATGCCTCAATAACTAAACAAAGGTCATCCTTCCTTTGAGGCAATGAGATGGTTGTTGGATCTAAGACAATTTGATAGGTATTTAAGCTGACCCTTAACCATAGTCTGGCCCCACCATGGACACATGTAAACCAAGTGTGAACCCTTGAACAATAATCTTTGTGCATCTTTTCTCAGCAGAAAAGCATCATCTGTTAGATATAAACAAGCCTAACCATCAATAAAATACCTTAGTAACCTCACATATTTGGTCCCACTTACCTCTATATGGTGCAAGGGTGTGATCTCATAATTGATAAACATACTACATCTTTGGCATAGAAAAATCATGCGAACCACATGATCAAATCAGACCTGAAGGATATTTTAACCCTTCTGTAAGCCCGACCATTTTTCACATGGAACACAAGCATAAACTTGCAAATATTATCCGCCGTGCAAATTTTTGGGATAATGATAAGGGTGTGTACTAAGGGGGAGGGTTGAATCAGTACCCTAAACACTTTTTAATCAATTCTTTGTAACCACTGTTATGTATTAACCGACTGAGTAGATTGCATACACCAAACATATAGCATCATTGCTGAAATGTCAATGCATGTAAAAATAATACACATACATGAAATTAAGTACTCATGAAACTAATATTTTGATATCGTAGAAAACCCCTGTTAGAGGGTAAAAACTACGGTGGGGATGAGACCCACAAAACTTCACTACTGCAGTAAATAAAGTAGCTTGTTAAAGCTTAAAAAGAATGATCACTTCTGATGATCTTACCCTGATAGGAGTAACAATGAGATCAATTAGATCTACCTCATGTGAGGATTTTGCAACACAAGTTATGTGTGCACTCGGTTAAGATGTTTATAAAAAGACGGTTAAGTCTACTTTGTTAAGAGATTTAGGGGTCTATTACAATTGTTAAAAAGTAACAGATGTTTGATCTAAAACATATACAATCTCAATATTTCTGATATCCATTAAGTAAATTCAAAACATATCACCTTAATGTGAATGATAATACCTTCTGATCTGTTATGCTCAGTAGCCTTGCTTCTATTATGAAAACTGATTGCTGCAATGTAGTCTTTGTCCTGAAAATCCCTTGTCTAATCTCTGATTTCTATAGTATAGTGGTTACTTGATGATTTATTGATCAATATACATTACAAAATTGACATCTATACATTTATATATCAAAATTTATGATTTAATTAGGGTTTAACAATTACATTCCTAACCTAGGATCAATAGTGTACATAATTTACCTTGATCATCTAACATAGGAGATATAAATAATTAATGTTGTAAATCTGTAATTAATGCTCTTCTTGATCTTGTAAATTTTTATCTAGGATGAAAAAAAATTTGTTACATAGAATAATGTGCCAAAACAAACTTTTATGTGGGCTCTAGTCCACTTGGTTAATGTTGTCTCTCAGTTCTCAGTGTAGGCTGTGTATCTTGGTTATACTATTGTATGGTTATACCATGTATCTTAGTGTTGTCTACTGCTTGGTAAAGTCTATCTGTAGTCTGTCTTCTCAGGTGTCACTGTATTTGGTTAACTCTGGGCGTGATCAGTGCTCTCGATTAACTCTGCACATCAGTGAATATACCAAATGTCCTGTTTGCAACTCCATTACCGATTGTCCATGTTTAGTGCTTGAATACTAATGACAACTTCAATGCTTAATTGGAGTAACTTTCTCCTCCTTTGGCATTAGTATCAAAAATTTATTACTATACATACTATACATGATGAATCCCCCTTTGTACATGCTCAGTATATGTATATGAACTCATCCTGATTATAGTATCCCACTTTACTATACTTATATACATATATTTCCCCCCTTTTTTGAAAATAATGACAAAAGGAGTATAACTTACAATTTGTCAAAAAATTTAGGATGGGCATTCATAAGAGTTTCCAGTAGCTTCTCCCATTCCTCTTTTAAATGCTCAAGGGTTAATTTCTTTAGGTTGATCTAAGCATGCATATCATATATGTTGTCGATTACTAACAATTCTTGGGTGGCAACTAAATTCTTTTAAAATGTCACATGTTTTTGCATCATCACCAAATACGGTATAAATGTTGCATGTAGCTCAATTACTTGTTCTCTAGTTTTCTCCTCTTCTTTCTTCAAGTCTAGTCTCAACTGCTTGGTTTGGAGAACTTTGTTGTAATGAATCTGTGATGCATGTTGCTCAGTTGATAGAATGGTTGCACTATCCTTTAGATCTTGATCTATTTTCTTTAGCTTTTCAGTAATCTCAGTAGTGAAGTGATCTAGAGTGCATAAATTCTGTATAATTGTAATGGCTTCAGATATAAAAAATTCTAAGCCACTTACAAATTTAGATAGAGTTACCTTATTAACTGTGACTTCCTAGCCGATCTTCTTTGTCTTTGTATTGTATCTTCTTCTCTTCTCTTTCTTCTAATTTCTTCTCGGCATCAATGTCAGGTTTGTAAATGGCCTTGGTAAGCAGTGCAAGTTGATCAATGATGGGGGCTATTTAATTGATTGCTAAGTCAGGAACAACTTGTTGTAGAATCTCCTTGGCAGCTGCTAATACTTATGCATTTTTATGTTCTTTCCTTAATTTATCCTATGCTGCTTTCCTGGTGCATAATTCACCATATTTCTTCAATGTTTCTGGATCAAGTGTTCTTGGATCCCATGCTCGAATCTCTATGATTTCATCTAAAGTTATTGTGTCTTATCTTCCTTTCTTCTTCTTCTTTTTCTTTCCTTGAACACTAGATTAAAGAGATAACGTTAATGCTAATTGAGCCTTGTGCTCAGTTTTAGGCTTTGCTAGCTTGGTACTCAGTGTGATGAATTGATTAGGTGCTTTAGTAATTGACTTTGTATCTATAGTAGACATATCTAATGTATTATCTGTGTTATCTGTGTTACCATCACCTTTTGTTTTTGCATTAGTGGTATCTTTTTGTGCATCACCTTAGGTTTTTCCACCACTATGCTCGGTTTGTGTACCTTTCTTATTACCCTTATCTTCAGTTGTATAAGTTCCCTATTCTAGTGTCTTTTATTGTGATTCACTTTCAATCTCAATTACTTATACCAATATAGGTAACTAACCTGGTACATTTTCTCGGGTGACCTCTTTTGTGTCTTGTTCATTCATGGTCTCTGGTGCTCTGACTATCTCATATTCTTTAGCTTTATCATTAGGATTACCTTCAGTGATGTCATTTACTATGATCTCTGGGTGACTCATGTTATTCAATAATTCAGGAATTCCATCTAATACAATATCAACATCTGCATTATCAAAATTTATGGGTTCTATGCTCAGTCGATCTTCCTCAGTGTCGACTTTGGATGCAATGTCTATTTCTTCCTCGGTATCCTTGATTTCCTTAGGTGGATTCAATATTTTATTCCATATTTGTGTGCTCTCAATATCTACTTTCTCTAGATTTCCTTATAGAATATTCATTGCTTCTACCTTCTTAGGAAATTGTTTGGGATATTGCTTCATTATATCATTTATCTGCTCAACTTTGTAATCACCTTTAATAAGAGTGAGAGTTGCTTCTCTCATCTATTTCTCAATTTGAAGTGCATAGGAACAACATGCTAATATCTTATCATACAACTCGGAAGGAAGGTAGGTAGAAAATTCAACTGGAACTTGTTTAAATTTGATCATCATACCTTTAATTTCTTCTTCAAGTTTGTCCTTGTGATCGGTACTCAGATCAGAATATGCATGTATCTTTGGATGTCCTAGTCATCCAGTTGTAGCGATTGCTTTTTCAATTTCACCAATAGTCTAAGGTATATTATTCTGTACAACCTTGAATTGATCTAGATTGTCATCAAAATCATCTTTGTCATCTTTTTCCTTACACATCTCTTCCTTTTCCTTGGTGCAGGATTCTCAGTAGTACCCTTTTGTTTTCTTGTTTGGTAAGTGAGCTTTGGTGACTTGTTATTTTTTCTACACCTTTCTTCAAAGGTGGTGAATTCACAGTCACCAATTGTGATCTGGTCTGTGATGGAGACTTGGCCTTTATGCTTTTTCTCCTTTTGGCATTAGGTGGCTTGTCTTTTGCTTCGTTTGAATTAGTGACATCAACATCATGTTCAGGTTCATCATCTGGACTAATTGAAGTCTAGTCCTTGGTTTCATCTACAAATTTGTCTAATTCTTCATCTGTGATTGAAAATTTTCTCTTCAAAGTCTTCACAATTTTAGTCTTTTCTTGCCCATCTTTTTAACTTGTAGACCAATAGTGATTCCGGTCTGGGCTTCATCAAATGTGCCAAATCTTATGGAAGATTTATCAATAGGCTCATTCAACAAATTTTCAATAGATTCAAAGGCAATACAATATCTAACTCATAGTATAATTGAGGTATTGATGCTATCCTCGGTTGTGCTTCCTTGATTAGAGTTGTATCGATGTCAACTGCAAAACATATTTCATCTGTATTTTTCCACTAATTATTGAGGTATTCTGGATCTCTTTTCCATCCTTTCTTTTAACTTAGAGAAATATTCATTCATAATTGGTTCAAATTTCTTTCCTAGACTTGTAATGAAGTCATTGATTTCCATTGTAATTGGTCGGTTTGAATTCCAATTTACTTTACCGATGGATGGAAAGAAGTTCCACAAGTAGAAAATTGTACATAGTAGTACTAAACCAAAATTACATGTCTTTGATCTTGCTGATCTGGTGGTCTTCATGTTTTCTTCAAATTGCCTTTGTAACAACTCGACTAGGTCATATTGAACTCCTTTCTTTACAATTTTGTATGCTATGTCAACAGCTCCACAAGCAATGTTGTTTAGTCTGCTGGACTAGAATATCTTATAGCCAATGAAATAAGCTCTAAATCTCAGTTCAGGATCACCGATGCAATTGATCTTCATACCTCTACCATCCCATTTTTCTCCTATTAGCTTTTCTATTTTGGTTCTCGGAGGGTTCCTTAGGGATTTTGATTTATCACATATGGGATACCCTTTCACGATGTGAATAACATCCTTTGTTATCTTCTTGGGATCATCCAACCAAAGCTTTTGATCATGTATATGACTCAGAACAATGCGGATCCACTCAGTCTTGAATACATTCAAGAAATTTAGGGCATTGGTTAACCATTTAACCTCCAAATGTTTATGATCTTCTTTTAGTTTCCCATCTGTGCATTGTGATTGATAAGTGGATATAAGTTCAAAGTCTCTGATTTCATCTATTTTGCAGTGAATGTAGGCACTCACATCTTGGACTAACAAAACCCTAGGCGGGATAGATGAAAATGTTCCTTTGTCATCTGGTTGGGCTGCAACCTGCGGATGGATCTTATAGTTGGGCTTAGTCAAAGTGGAGTTCTTCACCAAAAAAATCTTTTTATCCTTCTCCGTCATTTCTTTCATGGTTCGAGATGTAGATGCCATGATTTATGGTTTAGGGCTTGCACGAATGCTGTTTGAATAACTCAATGGGTTTGAATGCCTACTAACTAACCTCTTTGTGCTTGAAATACATGTAAATATCTATTGAATGCTCGAAAATGATCTATTTCAACTTTTCTCTCTTTTCTCTGTTCTTCTCTATGATTGTGGTGTGAACAAATGAGTTCATGTAGATAAAATTTATAGAAAATTACTTAAGGTGGTGAAATAATTGCTCTTCACCAACCACTCGGTGAAAAAAAATTATTCTCGGTTAACACTAACAATACTTCAGCTCGGTGAATGTAAAAAATGCTCGGTTGCCATAGAAACTCGGTTGTCTCTTCACATATTTACCGACCCATAATTCTAACTTGGTACATATTAAATGACTCAACTAGATCATAGTAATCAAAAATATAATACCATAGTGCATCTCAATTCATGTTGATTTGGCATTTGTGTAATGAACATACGAATTGATGTAAGATATAGCTTTTGCAAAAAATATTTCCTTACTTTCTTATATTTCTCAGTTGGAGACAGTGGAGCCACCTAATTCATTGGATGAGGTTTCACCAAAAATTGTGCTTGGCCCTGTATTATCATTTGATGCTCTCTGTTAGCAATTTTTCTTGTAGAAACAATTTTAATTTGATAGTATAATTGTGTACTTGAATGCAAACTCCTATTTCATGCAAAAGAAAGGCTAATTGATGACGGTATTAGATAACATCTGGGGAAACTATTACCTCCTCCTTCTTTTTTGAGATCCACTAGCTCAGGAAGGTATTACCTATGTATGATTACTGATTTACAGTATCTTTTAAGTGGATTATCTTCTTACTGAAATGCTGAAATGTCTTTTAATGGATAAATAAGTAAATGACTATGAAAAAGACTATGAATATCCTGATACAGAGCTTAATGATCCACACTAGTAATTTGAAAATATCAATTAGTAAGGTAACAAGGATTCTTATCCTTCTTCTTTTTTCATTTCTTATGAACCTCAGGAAGGATAACCTAATTCTTTTTTCAGTTCTTATGAACCTCAAGAAGAGTAACCTATTTTGATTCTCTCTCAAAAGGAATCATTAAATTGAATTGTATTCCTCTAAAACACAATTACTTGAATGGAATGTATATTAAAATGTGAATGATTTGATAAATAAAAATATTGGTTGGACAATGATAAATTAGTTAGCCAACTATAAACCAGTGCCTTATCCTTGAGCTATAGAGTCAATAGATGCAAATCCACAGAAAAGATAATTAAAGATACTATAGGATTCCTTACAACCTATATCCAACTCAGGTAAAGTACCTTAAAAAATACCCTATTACTCCCACACTACTATATCAAATCCTCAAATATTAGTATACTCTCTAAACTACTCACAAAACTTAGTCCTTTCCTTGAAAGAAACTTGCAAGTAGTTAGACAGCTACCTTTTAATCGATATGTTTAAAGTGCCTTACAATTTAAACACAAAAGAGAATATAAAATAAGTAAAGAGACAACAACAATATAGAGTAAGAGCTACATTGTATTTTATTTGTATATTCCAGTTTCAGTACATATAGAGACTAAATGCTAAAAGAACTCAGACCAAAATTTAGAAGTCTAGCTTGCAACTATATCTCATCACTTCCGATTCCAACCTCTTTTAAATAATGATAGAAGAGAACTATATATAGGCCTTAACCATCTTGGAATCCTTAAGTTAAGGATGTTACAAGCTTCAGATGGTTTAGAAAACCTAACCCTAAAATGTAGAAAAGACAAAAGACAGGAATGAACCAAGCGGTGGAAGGACAAGAATGAAGAATGAAATCTGATTTGCATCTTTGTCTTCTTCTGATCTTTGGTGCCTTTGTCTGTATGTGTTCAGGATAGCATCTAATAATTGAAATAAGATTTTATGACCACCAATACAAGCTAACTTACACTAATCTCTTTAATATTGCTAACCTCCCTGTGCTCAAAGAGGAGGCACAGAGTGTTTCTCTACTCTTCATCAATGACATAAATATCCTCTACAACATCTTTCTTCTTTTTAGGCTTTGTCAGTGTATCCAATGCTGCTACATTATCTTCAACAGGCCAATTAAATCTCTTAATGCTCTTAAGTTTTGTTTTTTTTCTATTCCACTGAGTATCTGTTATACTCTTGACATCTGTTAGAAATTTGTTGATTTTAGTCTCAGTCTTAAAGGCTTCATCCAAAATCTTATTGTAACATTCCATATCTAATTCTGCATTGTCAATAATAAATGCCTCTTTCTTAGGTAGTTTAGCATCAAATTCTTCTTTCCATGCCTCCAAGGCTTTGATCTGATTGTCAACTCCCTTGATCAGAGGAATAAATATGTTAAAATATGATCCAAAGAGATTTATCCTGGCATTAATATGATTTAACTTGCCCTTGAAGAAAGGCAAAGTTACATTTATCTTCTTGATTTCATCACCAACCTTTGTGACTATCTCTGGAAGATCATTCCTATGTGGTTGCAAAGATTCCAATCTCTCAAACAATTGAGTTCTGCTAGACCATGTTGAAAAGTAGGGGTTTAAAATAGAAACAAAATTTGTTACCTCAGCATGCCAAACATGAAGCTTATTAAATGCATTTAAAATGAGATCATTTTTGTCCTTTAAAATATCAATCCTATGCTAAAAGATACTCATTAATGATCCTATGAAAATCTCATTGTGCTTCATGATCTGTTCCTCTATTTCAGTACCCTCCCCTGTTATCTATGTTTGAACCTTTGCATGTGTAACCTCCTTTGGTGATGCAGGGATAACCTCAGGTTTCTCCATCAATTGCTGAGTTAAATCTCTAATTGTGTTCTCCAAAGCATGAATTTTAATGTAGCACAACTCCCTATCCTTTACAATAGCATTGGTCTCTCCCACTAGGGCACAATTAATTTAGCTAACCCACACGTCCAAGGGTTTGACACAGGTACAACTTCATCACTATTTTTATAAAAATAATTAAAGAGAGAGCAACCTGATGAACATGGAGTCTTGGCATCCCAGATATATGCTAGTTCATCATTCAGGATATCATCCTTCAATTTATTATTCTATGTTGATCCTGACAGTAATGTCAAAAATTCATCTGATAAATTCCTTTTCCCCCTGGCCTGATCATCCATTTCTTCATTTTTACCACTAGTGGAAAGCTGTACTCATTTCTCTACTCATCCTGGCTACTTTCTTTTATCACAACTTTTCTGACCGATATTGAAACAAATCTTCTCACTGGAAACCCTTACTTCTGAACTGTAATGTGCTGAAAATAGTCAAAAGCTCTGAAAACCAACCAAATTTCCCTGAATTCTAAATTGGAAATCTTGATTACTTAACTTTTCAAAAGCTGACAACTCTATGTTTTGTACACACTGATAACTTCCTTATTAGGGACCTCACGTCTGCGAATTATCTCCATGTCACTGAGAAAATCCCTTAATCGTGATCACTTTTTGAGACTTGGCAACACAAGGTATTATTAACTTCAGTTCTACCTTTAGTTTCCTTTTGGCGACCATGCGAATGTGGAAAAGCTAAGTCGCTGAGAGATTTCCTTTACTATGGGTTTATTCTGAGACTACGTGATCAGTGTTGATTTCCTTTTGATCTGATGCCCTTCACCAAGTCTCATAATCTTTTGGTATAACCCTAAATTGTTCTGAGACTTCACGACATAAGATTTATGTCACTTAATTGCTGAATAAATTATCACATGAACATTTTAACTGGAGACTCAGTGACCAAGCATTTAATATATTTTCTTTAACATATTAATTCCTTTTGCTGGAGACTACACGAATTAGAACCTGTCTCATTATCACTGAACAAATTTCACTTTATCAAATCCATCAAGAGACTCCCCGACTACCATTGATCTTTCTTAGCTTAGCATCTGACAGCCAATATTAAGTCTCATAATAATTATATCAAACCCTAATATGTCTTGAGACCTGGAGACTAAAGCATAATGTAACCTTTATTTCCTTATGTCTCTTAGTCACTGGAAGAAAAATACACTTGGCCATTTTATTCGGAGATCATCCAAAAATCATTGATATTCAATTTGATAGCATCCAATGGCTCCCACTAAGTCTCTTAATATTTCATGTAAATCTTAAATCATCTTGACACCTAGCGACATACTTTTTTTCTCATAATCGTCAAATAATTTTATTGTATTAAAATTTAATCAGAGACCACGCGACTATACCTTTAATATTTATCATATTTAGCTACGTGTCTCAATGTTATTCTTTGTCTCCTGATCACTGAATAACTGTTGACTTTTCAAATGCTATAAGTGACTTCACACCATCCATTGGATCTTACATTGATCTAATGACTATCTCCAAGTCTTGAAATCTTTTTCTTAACTCATGATTTATTCTAAGACCTAGCAACAACACTGTTATTCAAACTAACATTCAATCCAGGTTTATTCAGAGACTTGACGACTGAGTAAAACTCCATGTCGCTTGATAATTTTCAAACAACAGGGTTAATGAGAGACTTCCCAACTGCCGTTGGATTTAATCTGAGATGAAAGATTATTGCTAAATCTCCTGATCTTTCACTTAACTCACATTTTATTCTGAGACTTGGTGACAACAGAGAAATCTTTAGCTTTTAAGTTAACACATAAACCCAGGTTATATTTGGAGATAATGAGATTGATTAAACTCAAATTCACGATATAAAATCATTAACCCTGATCCTATCAAGAGATAACGCAACCACCGTTAGATCTTTCATTAGATGGAATGTCTGTGCCAAGTCTCGTAATCATTGAAACCTGTTTGTTTTCATTAGGAGATAGCATGACAAAGGCAATTTGCTGAGTCTCCAGATTAGATGGAATATTCACTTTCTTTCATGAGACTAAGCGACCAACATAAAAACACATGACTTATTCTAAGGACTTAAGTGTAAAAAAGTAACTTCAAAATAGAACCCGTTTAAGAAATTTAGGGCTCTTTTGCATTTTCGCATAGAAATGACCCAAGGGCTTAGGGTTTTCAACATTTTTAACTAGGTTTTGAGCTAAAATATTTATTTGCAGAGGTATATAAGAAATTTCAACCATGACTTTTAACTTTATGAGCATAGGAGTGATAGGAAACTTCAAAATTTTATAGGGCAAACTCGAGAACATGAAATACTGTTGGATGATATCAGTTTTGGTTACTGATCATGCTGTTGATATTCATGTTTTGTCACTGATGTCAACATATATTTCTATGGAGAAGACAGACTGACTACTTAACTGGAATGAGTGTACAGACACTGTATGAATGATTCAAAAGGATCAAAGTTTTATTTATGTAGAAGGCTATGTTTTGACCTTACTCCTAAGGTCGCTTGAATTTATGTTACATTATGTGGATGTTACAACTCATTTGGTGAAGACTATTTTTTTGGAGTGCAACTGTGATTCTAGACAGAGAAGGTCTCTGTGTTTTGGGTATATCTTACTTAGGAAGATGTTTCAGAACTTGCAAGCTTACAGATGGAGAACCAACATATGATAGTGAAATGGGTTGAGTTCAATTTATGTTTGGGTACTGATGATGTCAGTTGTGGTGTGTGTTCTAGAGAAGACCTATTTCCTGGCCGACTTTAGAATTGTAACATGTGGAAATTAATTAAGAGAGTGGATTGTAGATCTGAAAGTATTTGTGATGAATTGTAAATGTTGTATACTTGTTATAGGTACCATGTGTATCTTAGCAAGGGCTTATGTAATTATTTGTATGATGGGAAGCCTTAATTGGTCGACCTAGTTAATTATATATTAGGAAAGATTAACTGGCTTACCTAATGGGTTATTGTAAAAGGGTATATATGAGTTATCTTTTCATTTGTGAAAAGTGTGGTAGAGAAAGAATAGAGCAGAGATTTGTGAAGCTGCAAAGCTTGACTGCTGGATAGAGAGTAGTGTTGATACTTCATTGGAACTTATCAAGCCAAGATAGTTGCTATCAGACAGTTCACTGGATTGTGTATTTATTGTATACACTTGATGCGGATTGTAAATCCTTGAGGGTGGATTTTAACCTTCTTTGGGTAGTGTGCCTTGGAAGTGAGTCTGCTATTTTCCTTTGACTCCTAACAGGGTCTATCTCCTAACAGGGACTGTGTATTATAATGTTGTAACAAGCTCCTAACAGGGAAAATATCTTTTAACATGGATACTATACTCTCAGTACATCATTTGTGGGTGTTAATTCCCACTGGGGTTTTACCTTTAACAGGGTTCCCTCATGAAAAAATCTTGTGTAATGGTGTTGTCTATTACTGTGTTATTATTTTCATTTGCTGATATGGTTAATAAAGTTTAAAGTTTAATAGTCTATACTACAACTGATTCACCCCCCCTCTTAGTTGCCTTTTGGACTGTTATTCCTAACAATTGGTATCAGAGCTACTGGTCCTCAAAAAGAAAGTTTAACAATTTAAGGTGATCCTAAAGATGACTTACTATAGGAAGGATAGTCTAAAGTTTGATCCTAAAAAATTTGACAGTTGGCAGAACAAGATAAGAACACATTTGATGTGTCTAGGTCTCAACTACTAGATGATGATAAAGAAGAAAGAAAATTTAGCGACTGAGGATGAATTAGAGAAGGCCATTGAAGATGAAAATAAGATATTTTCATGTAATATGGTTGCAAGGGAATCCCTAATCAGTGCTCTATCAGAAGGAGAATGCACCGAAGTAAAGGAATTGGATTCTGCACATAAAATCTGGACAGGACTGGAAGCACTATATGTTGGAGACAGATTTACAAAGCAAGCAAAGTTACAGAACTGGAAGACAAAGATGGAATCATAAAAGATGAGAGAAGATGAGAACATCAGAGCATATGCACAAAGAATTATTGAGGTGGTGACTAGTATTAGGAACTCTGGAGGAACTTACAGTGAAGAAGAAGTAATTGCAAAGATACTAAGATCTTTAACATCTGCATACAGAACCAAGGTTTGGGATATAGAGGCGATCATACTGTTGACACCAAACTTCACCAGAGAGATGTTGATTGGAAAACTAACTACATTTGAGGCCACAAAATTAGGAGACACTTTACCTAAAGTTGAGTCAGCATTCAAAGAAACCGTGCACAAAAAAAAGAAGACCTTAGCTGGAAATGGAAGCACAAGCAGTAATGATCTGAGAGAAGAACTTGGAGCCTATGCTGATGAATGGGAACAGATACAGGAAGAAGAAAGGAAGCTAGATGAAATTGTTGCACTGATTGCTAGAAGATAAAAGAGATGTAAGTGTAAGTTTGAAGGAAAATTACCTTTGAAATGTTTTTCATGTAATAAGATCAGTCATTTTGCATCCAGATGTCCTACAAGAATTCCAAAGAACAAACCTAAGTTTTTCAAGTCTAAGTTCTCAAAGGATAAGGAATGCTATTATGCTAGTGAAGGAATATCTGATGACGAGGATGATAAATTTGATGAAATTGGATTCATTGCTATTAAGGATGATGAACCTATGCATGGGGAAAAATAATTAGTATCTCAAGTTGAAAAGAAATCAGAATGGGTCATAGATAGTAGTTGTTCACATCATATGACTAGAGATAAAAATAAATTTGTGAGTTTGAAGAAGCATGATGGTGGTGTTTTTAGATTTGGTGAAAATACTCCTAAAATTATTATTGGGGTTGAATCTATCTCATTGGATGGTAAGACTAACACTGACAATGTACTACTTGTTGATGGACTTAAGCATAATTTGTTGAGTGTTGGACAACTAGTGGACAAGGGTTATCAACTGAACTTCCTCAATGGGAAATGTTCTATCAAGAGTAAAAAAGGAGACTTGATAGAATTTGGTACTAAATCCATAGGTAATGTATTTGAACAAAACATATATGAAGCTACTTGTTTTATTGCAAAGATTGATGACCACTGGTTATGGCACAAAAGATTTTGTCATGTTAATTTTGACAACATTGTGAAAGAAAGTATGACAAAAGTAGTAAGATATCTACCTAAAATTGTTAAGCCATCTAACACTATGTGTAGAGATTGTGTTATGGGGAAACAGACTAGAAGCACTTTCAAGAGAAAAGCCTATTCAACAAAAGGGAAGTTGGATCTGGTGCATACAGATCTGTGTGGCCCTACAAGAACAAGATCATACTATGGTGAAAGGTATTTAATAATCTTTATTGATGATTTTTCTAGAATGATGTGGGTTACATATTTGAGAGAGAAATCTGAGGGATTTGACAAATTCAAGTTATTCAAAGAAAAAATTGAGAATGAATCTAGTTTAAAGATGAAATGTATGAGATCAAACAGAGGAGGATAATTTACATTAGAACTGTTTAACACATATTGTGAAGAAAATGGAATACATAGACAGACTTCAGCTTCTAGAACTCCACAACAGAATGGGATAGCAGAGTGAAGAAATAGAACTATATTAGATGCTACTAGGACTATGTTGTTGGAAGGAAATGTATCACATGTTCATTGGAGAGAAGCAGTTGGCACTACTGTGTACACACTAAACAAAATTTAGATCAGAGAAGGTACAAATAAAACCCCTTATGAATTATAGTTTGATCATACACCTACTGTAAAATATTTTAGAATATTTGGTAGTAAATTCTATATCAAGAGAGATGATGAGATATGCAAGTTTGATGCTAGAAGTGATGAAGGACTCTTTCTTGGTTATTATACTAAGAGTAAAGAATATAAATGTTTCAATCTGAGATTGAGAAAACTAATTGAAAGCACCAATGTGATTATAGATGAGAAATTTAAAATTCAGGAAAGAATGTATGATTGTAGTCAGATAACAGAAACAAGAGAAGTTGTTGCTGAATCTAAAGAACCCTTGATGATTGAGTATGATAATGAAGAAGAAGAACAAGCAGAAGCTACTGAGACATTGAAGAATCTAAGGTATGTCAAGAAAAACCATCCTGAAAATCAAATTATTGGTGATGCAAACAAAGGCATGGTGACTAGATCTAAAGTTAGAAATGAGATCTGTTTGATTTCTCAAGCTAAACCTAAGACTACTAATGAAGCATGTAAAGATGAATCTTGGACTAAAGCCATGGAAGAAGAACTAGAGAAGATAAAGAAGAACAATACTTGGGAGTTGGTTCCAAGACCTAAAAACAAGAATGTGATTGGAACTAAGTGGGTTTTCAAAAACAAAATTGATGAGGAAGGCATAGTGGTAAGAAACAAGGCTAGACTAGTATGTAAAGCCTACTCACAACAAGAAGGCATAGACTATGAAGAAACATTCACACCTGTCACTAGACTAGAAGCTGTGAGAGTATTCCTTGCTTATGCTGCACATAAAGACTTCAAAGTGTATCAGATGGATGTGAAATCTGCATTTTTGAATGGTGACCTAGAAGAAGAAGTGTACATTGAGAAACCTGATGGTTTTCCTTTGACATATAATGAAAACATAGTTTGCAGACTGAAGAAGGCACTATATGGACTAAAACAAGCACTAAGGGCAT
The DNA here is from genome assembly GCA_018584345.1 of Thuja plicata. NCBI lineage: Eukaryota > Viridiplantae > Streptophyta > Pinopsida > Cupressales > Cupressaceae > Thuja > Thuja plicata. The sequence continues at coordinate 224,970 of MU227673.1, forward strand.
GGTATGCAAGACTATACAAACATTTACTTCATCTTGGTTTCAGAAAAGGTAATGCAAATAGTAATTTGTATTTAAGAACTAATGAAGATGAAATCTTAATTATAGAATTTTTTGTTGATGATATCATTTCTGGAGGAAATGATAAAATGAGTAAGAAGTTTTCTAAAGAAATGGAGAATGAGTTTGAGATGTCAATTATTGGTGAGATGAAATTTTTTCTTGGTTTGCAAATTAATCAGAGTAAAAATGGTATATTTATATCTCAGACCAAGTACCTTAAGGAAATGTTAAAGAAATTTGGAATGGATGATTGTAAAACTGTTGGTACACCAATGATAATATTGAACAAACTAACTAAAAGTGATGAGACTCAAAGTATTGGGAAGACTAAGTATAGGTCAATGATTGGAGGTCTACAATATTTGTCACACACTAGACCAGATATTACCAATGTAGTTGGAATTGTGGGTAGATATCAGGCAGATCCTAAAGAAACACACTTTGCTGCTATGAAAAGAATTTTCAAATACCTAAAAGGAACAGTAGAGTATGGATTATGGTATGAAAAATATGATGATTTTACTTTGCAGGCTTTTACTAATGCTGATTCAGTAGGTAATGTGGATCAAATAAAGAGCACAAGTGGTGGTGCATTTTTCCTTGGGAAGAGATTGGTCTCCTGGTTAAGCAAGAAGCATAATTGTATTGCTCAATCTACTACTGAATTAGAATATGTAGCTGCTACAATTAATTGCACACAAGTTGTTTGGATGAAACAAATTTTGGAAGATATTGGTATAATTTTCAAAGAGGCAGTGGTTATTCATTGTGATAACACAAGTACAGTAAACATGTTGAAGAATCCTGTAATGCACTCAAAGACTAAACATATTTCTATCAAGTATCATTTCTTGAGGGAGAAGGTAGCTGCTAAGGAGATTAAACTGGAGTACATAAGCACAAAGGAACATATAGCAGATATATTTACTATAACTTTAACTTTGCAAAAAGATGCCTTTGAATACCTTAGAGGCATGTTTGGGGTGATGGCCCCTCCCAGTGGAAATTAAAATGATGCAGATATGCATCAGTTCAGTAGATCTAAGAGTTATATTATTCTCTGGTCTTGATGTATGGATCTACTCCTTAGGGGGAGTGATCACAGGAGAACACTATGGAGCACATTTGGATGATCTTGCACCTGATCAAACATGAATATTTGAAAAAGATACTGAAGAATACAGATGATTTATGTCACCCTTTTCCATTTCTACTAAAGGGGGAAGGAATCTATGAGAAAATTCCTACTATTTTGGGAAATTTATGTTGAGGATATTGAGAAGATTGTATTGAGAGAGAGTACTTTTGGGTTGATGCATATGGATTTTCCCATATGTTTCCATCAATGCCAAAGTGGGAGATTGTTGGATGATATTAGTTTTGGTTACTGATCATGCTATTGATATTCATGTTTTGTCACTGATGTCAACATATATTTTTATGGAGAAAACAGACTGACTACTTAACTGGAATGAGTGTACGGACACTGTACAGATGATTCAGAAGGATCAAAGTTGGATTTATGTAGAAGAATGTGTTCTGACCTTACTCCTAAGGTCTCTTGACTTTATGTTACATTATGTGGATGTTACAGCTCATTTGGTGAAGACTATTTTTTTGGACTGCAACTGTGATTATGGACAGAGAAGGTCTCTATGTTTTGGGTATATCTTACTTAGGAAGATGTTTCAGAACTTGTGAGCTTACTGATGGAGAGCCAACATATGATAGTGAAATGGGTTAAGTTTGATTGATGTTTGGGTATTGATGACATCAGCTGTGGCGTGTGTTCTGGAGAAGACCTATTTCCTGGCCGACTTCAGACTTGTAACATGTGGAAATTAATTATGAGAGTGGATTGCAGATCTGAAAGTATTTGTGATGAATTGTAAATGTTTTATACTTTTTATAGGTACCATGTGTATCTTAGCAAGGGGTTATGTAATTATTTGTATGATGGGAAGCCTTAATTGGCCAACCTAGTTAATTATGTATTAGGAAGGCTTAACTGGCCGACCTAATGGGTTATTGTAAAAGGGTATATATGAGTTATCTTTTCATTTGTGAAAAGTGTGGTAGAAAAAGAACAAAATAGAGATTTGTGAAGCTTTGAAGCTTGACTACTGGATACAGAGCAATGTTGATACTTCATGGAACTGATCAAGCAAAGATAGTTGCTATTGGATAGTTCACTCGATTGTGTATTTACTATATACACTTGATTCAGATTGAAAATCCTTGAGGATGGATTTAACCGTCTTTGGACAGTGTGCCTTGGAAGTGAGCCTACTATTTTCCTTTGACTCCTAAAAGGGTATGTCTCCTAACAGGGACTGTGTACTGTATTATTGTAACAAGCTCCTAATAGGGCTAATATCTTTTAACAGGGATACTATACTCTTAGTACATCATTTGTGGGTGTTAATTCTCACTGGGGTTTTACCTTTAACAAGGTTTCCTCATGAACAAATCTTGTGTTATGGTGTTGTCTATTACTGTGTTATTATTTGCATTTGTTGATATGGTTAATAAAGTTAAAAGTTTAATAATCTATACTGCAACTGATTCACCCCCCTCTTAGTTGTCTTGTGGACTGTTATTCCTAACAAATACAACTGACACTCTTATCCATATTTTATTTCTGATCCTTACAATTTCATTAATGGTATTGCCATTTCCATAAGTTTTTATTCGGTCTGCACAATCCCTGCTTAAGTGACCGACTTTGTGATAGTGAGAACATACCATACCAGAGTTTGGCCAATTCATGGACTTGGTTTTCCATTGTATCATACAACTTTATGCTATATGTCCATATTTACCACATGATGTACAACTACTCCAAGTTTTATAATCTGATGCATAGGCATTACCTTGTCTTCTCAGTTGATTTACCTTTTCTTGTCCATTAGGCTTCCAAATTTTCTTTGTGTTCTTCCTGTATGTTTGTGATGTATGATGATGCATGTTACAATTCTAACACTATCTTTCCATGTATGGTTTCTTCTATGGTTTTTTCAACTTGGGTCTATACTCATGTGCCTGATGTCCATGTTTATTATAGTTATAGAAAATACCATTAAATTTAGGACAGTTTCTAGGAATGACTTTTTCTCTGCTTCTGCAAACATTTGATGTGGGGCCTAGTTTTCCATAGTGATGGAAAGAGGGCTTCTTTGGATTTGGGCTTGAGTATACATTCCTTTTGTTCAACTTTATTTGATGATTATCCTTGCTCGGTATATCCTAATCTAGTATTGTTGTTCAGTCTTCTTTCATAGTTCAGAAATTCATCCATTCTCTTAGTGCTTTCTTCAGATCTCTTAATCACTTCATTATGTTGTTGTAAAATCTTCAATTCATTTCTCAATTTTTCATTTTCTCATTTCAATACACCAATATCTTCTATTATTCTTGCAAGTTCAGTATTCACTCAGTTTGCTTCATGATTCATAGCAACCACTTGACTTGTGATCTCAAAGTAATGTTCAGTAAGTCTCAATATCTCAGATTCTTTTTCTTTTAACTTTTTGGTCATCTATCATCTGTCATAAACAACCATATTTCTATCTTGTTCATCTTTCTTTGCATCATTCAAGACTTCAACCATTCTAATCATTTGTGTATCTTGACTAATCTGCAATGCTTTCACTTGTTTAGTAATTCATTGATTTCTGTCAGATAGCTTTGATATGATTCATTTAGATGCATTAGATATGCTACTAGATTCAGATCTACATGTATCAAATGGGTCATGAATCTCTTCTTCATGATAATCAATCTGATGAAAAAAAAGTGTCATGTCCATTCTCTTAAAAAATACCTCCCTGAGTTTCTCTTTGGCTTCCTTGTATTGTTTGACATAGATCTACAATTGTAATTTCTAATTTTCAATTGTTTTATCAAGTGTATACCTTTCCATTGTAAGATATTTTCTCTTCAGCGACTAAACCTTAAAACCAAGAGAACTAGATATGATACCAATTTTTGGGATAATGGAAAGGGTGTGTATTGAGAGGGGAGGGGTGAATCAGTACCCTAAAATTTTTTTAATCAATTCTTTGTAACCACTATTCTGTATTAACCTACTGTGTAGATTGCATACACCAAACACATAGTATTAGTGTTGAAATGTAAATTCATGTAAAGTAAATAATACACATACATGAAATTAAGTACTCATGACACTAATATTTTGGTATCATAGAAAACCCCTCTTAGAAAGTAAAAACTGCAGTGGGGATGAGACCCACAAAACCTCACTACTGCAGTAAATAAATAAGCCTGTTAAAGCTTACAAAGAATGATCACCTGTGATGATCTTACCATATTAGGAGTAACAATGAGATTGATTAGATCTACCTCATGTGAGGATCTTGCAACACAAGTTATGTGTGCACTCGGTTAAGAGATTTACAAAATGATGGTTAAGTCTACTCTGTTAAGAGAATTAGGGGTCTATTACAATTGTTAGAGAATAACAAAAGTTTAATCTGAAACATATACAATCTCAATATTTCTGATACAGATCCATTATGTACATTCAAAACATATCACTTCAATGTGAATGATAATACCTTCTACTATGTTATGCTCGGTGCCCTTGCTTCTATTTTGAAAACCAATTGCAGCAATGTAGTCTTTGTCCTTAAAATCCCTTGTCTAATCTATGACGTCTGTAGTATGGTGGATACTTGATCATTTCTTGATCAAAATACATTAGGAAATTGAAATCTATACATTTATATATAAAATATTATGACCTAATTAGGGTTTAACAATTACATCCCTAACCTAAGATCCATGGTGTACATAATTTACCTTGATCGTCTAACATAGGAGCTACAAACAATTAATGTTGTAAATCTATAATTAATGCTCTCCTTGATCTTGTAAATTATTATCTAGGTCAGAAATTATTTTTTACCTAGAATAATGTGCCAAAATAAACTTTTATGTGGCCTCTGGTCCACTCAGTTAATGTTGTCTCTCGATGCTCTATATATTCTTCGTATATTTGTTATACTATTGTTCGGTCATACTATGTAGCTTGGTGTTGGCTAGTGCTCGGTAAAGTCTATCTATAGTCTGTCTTCTTGGGCACCACTGTACTCGATTAACTCTTGGTGTGATCAGTGCTCTCGGTTAACTCTACACTTTGGTGAATATACCAACTGTCCTGTTTGTGACTCTGTTACCAATTTTCCATGTTGAGTTCTTGAATACTAATGAAAACTTAAATGTTTTATTGGAGTAACACAACTTTCATTCACGGAAAAGTGCCAACCATAGGATCAACTTGATCTGATAGAACTTTAAACCTTCTATAAGCCTGACCACTTTCCACGTGGCACTTGATCACATTTCTGTGAAGGTTTAACTGATTTGCATATGTTAATTATGGAATAACACTCGTCAGAGGATGAAAACTGATATGACGATTGTGATCCATACAATAGCTTTTTATCTTAGAAGGACACATGTCACCTTGTCATAATTCCTTAATGAATAACCTGATAGCATCTTTTGTTTGAGGCTTTGCACCCTCCATTGGATCAAATTTAACTTGCACGACATATACAGAGCATAAAGTAAGTTGGGGACATAAAAATTAGGAAAAATTAAACCCCGCTAGGACATAGGGAATAATAAAGTTGGCCCCACTAAAAAAAACTTAAAGGACATGAGACTTAAGTGATTTAAGTGGTTCAAAAAGTTAATGATGTTTTATAACATACCAAAGGGTTAGGGTTTTTTGTTAACAAGGAAAAAAACCTTAAGAACCAGAGACCTAAAGCATAAAGAACCATGCCTAAAACACTTGATAAAACATGACAAAGACCTTAGAACCATAAAATTTTGACAGTCCTAATAGTGGCTCCTGTTAGGTCTGTTAAAATTTTATCTTAAATGGTGTCTTCCTCGCAGTTTTCTAAGTGTTCTAGACCTGGTTCCAATGTCTCATTTTCCCTTAGGCCCTAAAACCCTTGGCATGTTTTAAAAACCCTAAGTATTTGTGGCTTGTTATATTATCAAGTTACTTTTTCATGCTTTTTAAGTCTTTTAACCCCATGTTCTTTTTGTCATGTTTCGTAGCCAAGCCCTTTTCTTTTTATTCTATCCTAGGTCTTGTCTCATGATCTTGCAATCAAGATGGAATATGCTCTTTTCATTCAGCGACTTGGCAGGGCGATTATCTCATGATCTCTTAATATTGGTCATTAAGTTCATAGAATTTGAAGATCTGGCGATGAAGAAAGGACTTGAAATTTAAAGTTATGTCCTTGAATCTCGTAAAGTCACAGATAAGTCTCAAAAAGTCTAGAGTTTTAGCGAGGACTGTAGATGCTGGTAAAGATCAGAAGGCTATCACTGAATCTCATAATAAAATCAAAGTTAAGACAAGTATCCAGTGATTCAGAGATATCTTTTATCTTTGAATCTTGAGATCAAACCATGGTTAAAGACTTTCATTCAGTGATTATGAGATTGTGTTATCTCTAAATTGCAAGATCTAACTGTAGTCAAGAAAAGTGTTCAAAGATTCAGCATGGACCATAGATCGAGACCAAGATGTGTAGTTATTGCTGAATATCCAGATGAAGTCAAAGTCAAGAAAAGTATTTAGTGATCATGAGATGCAAAGATGAGATATGAAGAGATCCTTAAATGTGTCCAAGAGGCTCATAAGATCAGTGGTTATCACTAAGTCTCTGGATAAACCATAGTAAAGGCCAAGCATTCAGCGATTCAGAGATAAGCCTTGTCTGTAAATCTCGTAATTAAAACAAGAGTTAAGAAAAAATCTAGCAATTCAGAGATATAAGGGATTGAAAGTGCTCCGGTCAAAGATAGGTTAACAAGAGTTTTGATAGATTAAAGGAAGATCTACATTGGGTGCTTTTCCTTGGTCACAAAGATGCTAGTTTTTAACCATCAAGGCAACACGACAGGCTAACATGTGGAAAGTGGCAGGCCAGATCTGAGACTTAAAGTAAAAATAATGCATAGATAGATTATTTTCCTCTAATGGTGGGCCTTTTACCTTTAAGGAAAGATGCAAAAAAGATTGGTTCATGTAAGGCATTGCGCCTAAGTGACACGTAGCTCTGTTGAGGTCATGGGTATCGGGTTTCAAAGGTTATTAAAGGTACCATAAGGTTTTCTTGATCGGATGGTGGGTGCAAAGCCATAAAGAGAAAAATGATCAAAGATTAATCTTCAAGGCATTGCGGCAGGGAAACACTTAGCACAATCTAATTTTTGAAGCCCAGGTGACTTAAAGAAAGATCAAGGACCATGTTTTAAAGTTAAGAAAAGGATTAATCTGAGTTGTTGATACTGATTTCCTTACCATGAATAGCCATTGCAATTGATTTTTGAATTGCTTTTAGAGTGTTTTAAAGAAATGGCTATGTGTCCCATGCTGTGCAAAAATAAAGAGATAAAATTGATTTTTTGGGTTGTATAAACACAGTCATAGGGTCTTATTTGGATAAAAACTGAATGCATTTATGATGAGGGGGTGTTTTATGGTTATAAATCAGATTTTTCATAACCCTAGGGAAATTTTATGCAATATCCCAAGGTTCTATAAATCCCTTTCTTTTCTCTGTTGTAAGGGTTTCATAATTTTTGAGTCTTAGAGCAACTTCAGTTTCTTTTGGTTTTGAGGATATAACAAATTGTTTCCAAAATGTTTTCAAGATAAGATAGATAGTTTTTTTGATCTTTTGAATATTATTGAGTGGTGTAGCTGCACAATCATGTTGATGCTGAAATTTGACTCATCATACTTAATATAAGTTTTTCTCAGTTTCAGGTCTCTCCTTGTTGTTTTCCCTTTGAGTTTTGGAGCATCTTATTCACTACATAGTATTTATCTATGTATATGTTCTATTCCATAGTTTTGGTCTAGGATCAAATTTAATTTTCTTTGGATATAACATAGATTCAAATTGGTTTATTTATATAAGGATTATATAAGGATTATATAAGAATTGTACCATATGAGCTGCTTGTATTTATGGCTATGAATCTTTACTAATAGGTGTGTCTCTATTTTGAGCATTAGTATTGAAAATATTTCCCAATGTATAAGACAATGATCAAGAACTAGTACTCCCTTGTTGATACATGTTTGATCTGGATTGGCTATATTCTAAAAAATTTACATCAAAACCATCACTATGTTCTTTCACATCCTATGGTTGTTGGTTGTATGTCCTACATGGTAATGGAGATTCAATGAATGTCTTGTTACCATCTAGCACTTTCTTACCATTATCTTTTGTTATAAACCAAAGTGATAAAGAGTTGTAAAGAGTTGTATGTTATCTGGATTAGGTGTACCCTCCTTGGTTTAATAGAGCGATAAGTGCAGAGGGTAGTCTTGTCCCTACAGTAGGTCCAGTTACCTTGGAGAGCTTTCATACTTGGAGATAACCACTCCTAATACCAGTCTCAAGGTATATTGGTGGCTTTGAAAGCATAAATGTTTTCAAACACAAACAAAATGGTGACTCTGGTGGGGAAAATGTAGTATATTTTTGTAAGTGACTAGTAAGTTGATCATTGGAAGCATAGAGTTACCTTACTATTATCCTTTGTCTTGTGAGACCCCTTATTGTAATATTAGTCTTGGTTAGTGTTGTATTGTCCCAACTGTTGCAATTAATGGGAAGTACTACTGAGAGGGGAGGGGTGCATCAGTACCTCTAAAACTTTTAGCACCTTACATAATTCATCATTAGTAATCATTCAATTCAGATTTTCCAACCATTATTGTTATACTTTCTTATGTATGTAATGTTTGTACACAATCTTTAATAGTTTTCAATCATTCATAGAAACATTCATGAAATTGACAAACACATAACACAAGATATGGTATCACAGAAAAATCTTGTTAGGAAGTAAAAACTATGGTGGGGATAGCACCCACAAAACTTCACTATCTACAGAATGGAAGGGAGCCAGTTAAGGCTTACAATTTGATCACTTTTGATGATCTACCCTATTAAAAGTATTAAGGTGGAGACTTCTTAAGATCTACTCTATTAAGAGCATTAGCAACACTGATTTAAGTGTGCACTCAATTATGAGATTTACAATAGGACGATTAATCCCACCTTTCTTAAAAGGATTTCATTAGTGTACTACACTTGTTGGAATGCGTACAAATGTTGACCTGACTGTATGCAATCTAATATTTCTGATTTACAGATCCATTAATCTTTTTTCATAATAATATCACCTTGAGTGATTGATGAATACCTTTTCTCTGCTTGTCGGTAGCCCCTATTCTTCTCTTGAAAATTGATTAGATTATGTTTGTGTTCTTCTACATGAATTCTCTGTCTGGTCTTTATTTTCTCTTTGTGGCTACTATCTTCATTGAACAACTTTTATTCTCAATGGATTGAGCACCTATTAATACAAGTATATGACCTATCTTGGAATTCATGACTTACAATGTTAACTCTCAGATCCAAGGTTTACAACTTGACCTTGATCTTTAGTTTGCATGTTTTAAAATAGTAAAACTAATTAAAACAATAATGATTACATTTCTTCATCCTCACATAATGGATTTAAAAGCAAATCAAGAAGATATAAATATAACTTCAGTGATTTATCTGACGTGGAAAGTTAGATCCACTTTTTGCGAGATGTAACTGACTGTCGATTCTTGGTTGTCAGTTTGAACTTGTAGTCTATCGGTGTTCCTTGACTAACCTATTCATCGAGTTCCCTATATCTACTAGGTTCCTCTCTTTGCTGATCCATTGGGTAGCACTATAGTTACTCATCAGGTATCTTTTACCTTTTTATCATCGGATAACACTTAACATTGTTTGTCAGGTAACCTTGTCATTGGATAGTGTTGTGCCCTGTTTATCAGTGTAGAGTAAACTAGTGGTGCAGATCATGTTTTTCTCTAAGTATGCTATTGGAAAAATATAATGCCTTAAATCTCCCCATTTGACATTAGTATCAAAAACTGATATGTGCAAAATACTAAAATTATTACACCATGTTTATATCCTTGTCATAATATGAATCCCCCTTACTGTGTGCATCGGTATAGTGTATGTATATGTACATGTATACTTTTTATTCTCTATGTGTACATTATTTTCCCTTTCTTCCACTATACATATGATTTCCTCCTTTAACTGAGGTGATGTACATATCAAATTCCCCCTTTCTTTGACACTGATGACAAAAATGTACAACTTACAATATGTCAAAATTGTGACAAAAATGTGTAACTTACAATGTGTCAAATACGTTAGAATGGGTAATTTTGATATCTTCCATTAGTTTTTCCCAATATTGTTTCAACTTTGCTAGTGCCATGTGTTGCAACTCTAGTCTTGCATGCATATCATAAATGTTGTCTAGGACAGACATTTCAGGGGTGACAATTAGAGTACTTGCTTGTGTCATATTTTGTTGCAGTAGTGTAAGTGTTGGTAAGAGCTTAACTTGGAGCTGATTGACCTCATCTCTGTACTTCATCTCTACAAAATGAATGTCTTGTCTTTGTTTCCTAGCCTGTATGACTTGTTGATTGTGCAATTTAAGTGCTTCTTCTATGTTGGCTAGATTTTGTGCACTAGACTGAAGATCAACATCTATTTTTTCTATCTTTTCGGTATACTCCTTAGTGAGTTGATCTAAAGTGCAAAATTTCTTGATTAAGGTAACAACTTCTGATAAAATTGGGTCAATTGTACTTACCAATTCAGATAGCTTGACCTTTTTCAGTGTCACTTCCTGGCTTATCTTCTCCGTGAGAATTTTTGTTCAATTATCTCTTCCATTGTCTTCTCAGCATCGGTATTCTAAGATGTTATTGCACCTGTGAGTATGACCAATTGATCAATAATTGGAGCTTTTTGATTGATATCTATGTCTGGTACAATTTGTTGAAGTATATCCCTTGCTACTTCCAGTACCTTGGCCTCTTTTTTCTCTCTCTTTAGCTTGTCTTGAATGGATTTTCTCTCACAGAGCTTTGCATATTTTGTCAATGATGTCTGATCCAATGTTCTTGGATCACAGACTGGAATCTCAATAATTTCATCCAGAGTTACTGGATTTTTATTCTTTCCTTTCTTTTTCTTTGAGATTTAAGGGGATGCAGATGTATGAACTACCATAGCTAGTTCATTTGTTCGCTCTGAATTGCTTGGGGAAGGTTTTGTTGATGATTCATCTTGTATCTTTTTCTCTGTGGGCACCTGTCAGTTATGTGAAGATGTCTCTTCATTAACCTTGGGTGTTTCTGCAGAATGTGCTCCTGATTTATTTTCAATCTCATTCTTCTTTCCTTCTTCACCTTTCTTTGAAGGCTTGTCCCCTGTTTCCTTTAGGTTGTCTTCTTTATTATGATCAATAGATGTATTCTTCTGAGCATCGGTTGTAACTTGATCTGTAGTAGTATCTATTGTCCCTTTGGCTTCTTCATCACCCTTATCTCTGGGTGTGTTTGTTTCCTTTTTAGTTGATCCATTATTGCACTCTAGTATATTTATTTCCTTCATTAGGACAGGCATGTTACTTTGAGTTGGGGCTTGGGCCTTGTCAGTATTGCTGTCTTTCTCATCGGTTAGTGCCTTGTGAGTAGTGACATCCTCATCTTTTTGTATATCTTGTGTAGGGTCTTGCACTATTGAGTGCATGATTGATGTGTCCTGCATTTGTTCATCAACAATGTCAACTATCTTGCCATCTAATGTCTTCAGTACTTGATGGCTTTGTTGATCCTTAAGTGTGATAAATATCACATCATCTTTCTTCTCTGTTTCATTGTCAGAATCATAGTGAGTGATATCTTTGATATTATCATCCATGCCTGTATCTAAGTTAATAGGCTCATCATCACTTTCTTGATTGTCCAGAGAAATATGCTAAGGACTTGCACTTTCTGTCTCTTCCTCTTTGTGAGGTGTGTTTGTGAGAATTAATTTCTTCTCAACACTTGTTGACTCTACCAATAGATCTAGGAGATGTCTCCATTTGGTTTCTATCATTGAATCCAGTTCTATAAACTTATTCTCTAGTACTTTGTAAGCCCTTATTTTGGCTATAAATTTGCTTGAGTACTTCTTGTATCTCTTCAAATTTGGATTCAGGAGGCATCAATCTCACAAGAACTCATTCTCTTTCTTCTCTCTTTGTTTGCAAGGAATATGACCATTGTTGGTATACCCTTTTACCTAGCTCTTTAGGTATTTTATTTTCAATTTCAGCAGGGGCATACTTGTTCTTGATCATTGATTTTATGACTACCTCTTGTATTTTACTTTGATCCTCTAGATTCAGTGTATCCCATTGCCTGATCCTTTTATCAGTCATTGTGCCATGAGTAGCAATTGATTTGGAAGCTTCATCAACCATTTGGTTTCTAAATTTCTTCTTTACTACATCTGGTTCATCATCTTTGGTGTCGTCTAAGTTAGCCTATGTCCTAACAAACCTTTTTCTCTTCTTTGGTGGTGTGGTTTTGACAGGTTGTTGTCTTGTTCTTTTTGCTAGCTGCTTCCTTATATAGGTCCTTACTTGACCTTTCTTAAGTGGTGTTGTATCGGTAGCAACAGTTTGACTTCTTTTCCACTGCTTCTTTGTAGGAGGTGGAGATGGAGGTGTATCAGATTCAGTAGCCTCTATATCTGATTTCTTTTCTTATATTTCTTCACCGATGGTGCCCTGTTAATCAGTTTCCTCCTATTGATCCTACCCTTCTTCTGAGACTGATAAAATCTTCTTGAGATTCTTAATCATTTTATCTTTCTTTTTTATAGTCTTCTTGACTTCTAGGCCATGTTTTATCTTAGATTTGGCCTCCTCATATGTTCCAAACCTTGGTTGTTTCTTATCAACAGGCTCATTGAGAAGTGCCTCAATTACACTTTAAGCTTGATCAATATTGATCTCATAGTCTAATGGTGATAACCAAGCTATTCTTGGTACAACTAGTTTGATATGAGTGTAGTCTGTGTCAGCCATGAAACATATCTCATCTTTGTGTTTTTCAACTAGTTGTTCAAAAATCCTAGTTCTTTCCATCATCTTTTCCTTGAACTCAAGGAAGTATGCAGACATGACAAACTCAAAGTTGTCTCCTAGTGACTTAATCAGTTCACTAATCTGTTGGGTTACTGGTTTGGTAGAGTCCCATACAACTTTTCCTACTGAAGCAAAGTATTCTTGAAAATAGAAAAATATACACATGATAAGTGACCCAAACTTACATGTGTTGCTCTTTGCAGACCTGATTTTGATCATATTTTCATCAAGTTGTTTCAATAGGATCTCACACAGATCCATTTGAATTCCTTTTGTTACAATCTTATAAGCTATGCTTACTGCTGTTGCAGAAATGCTATTCATTCTGCTAGCCTGAAATTTTTTGTATCCAATAACACATGCACCAAATTTTAACTCTTTGCCAATGTTTGTGTTTACTTTGAGATTGTTGTTGTCTCCTTCTACAGTGGTGAGTTAGTAACTCCTTTCATGGATGGATGCTTGTGTGCCCTAGGCTTGTCAGTTATTGGATAACTAGTGACAACATGAAGAACATATTTTGTTATTTGCTTGGGTTGGTCTAGCCATAGTTTGTTGTCATGCATCCTACTCAAGACTAAATTAATCCATTCTGTCTTGAGTTCCCTTGAGAAATGTAGGGCATTGGTTAACCCTTTGACCTCCAAGTGTTTGTGTTCTTCTTTCAATTTTCCTTCGGCATCACATAGCTTCTTAAAAGCTTCATCCATTTCTAGATCATCTATCTCTGCGATCTTGTAGTGAATGTAACCTAACGTCCTCTATGAGAAAAACCCTAGGCAGGATTTTTGAAAATGCGTCGGCTTCATTGGGTTTCGATGCAATTTCTAGACAGATCTTGTATTTAGGTTCTACACATATGCTGTTCTTGATCAATTTCACCACATTCTTCTTTTCATTCTTCAACTTAGTAGTTCTTGATGTGGTTGCCATTGTTTCCCAAGTACTTAGGGTTTTCTTTAAATTAGGGCTTTTCTTGACAAAACAATGACAGAGATCTTTCGGTGCCTTTGGTACTTACTTTGATTCGCAATAGTGATGAGGAATCTATTCTTTGTGTGATGAATCAATCTATAGATGCTTCTTCTTTCTGCTCCTTGATCACTTTGATGTCACTGTGCTTTCTCTTCAAATCATGGGTGAAAAATGAAGTTGTCTCATCGACTATTTATAGACTTTTTGACCTAAGTCTTTGCAATAAATTCTCAACAACTCATCGGGATGAGAAGACTAGTTTCATCGGTAGGATGTTTCCAATCATTGTCAGTGAAGATATGATTCTTAGAATAGTTGTTTAACCACTTTGATTTTACCGATGGATATCGGTATTCTATCACGACCACTTCTAAACTTTTCTTTCTTACCGATAGTCATCGGGTTACATTGGCAGTTTACCATATTTACTAGTGGATCAACAATTTCTGGTAAGTGTAAACAACTCATTATTGTGTTCACCGATGATTTTTGGTAAGTGTTTACCGACGGTGATGCATTCTTAGATTAGTAACAAGTAAAGTTGTATGCATCTTTGGTTCATGCAGATTTTGAATATCTATTAATTTATATAATGGAACTGATGCAAAATATAACTTAGTATAGTGCAGTTCCATATCTACTTGTTCAGCTCAAGTGGGGTTGGTGGTGTCACCGGATCCATTGGATGGGGTGTCACCATTAGCATTGCTTGGTCCAGCTTCATCATTGCTTGAAGCTTTTATCCACATTTTGTCTCTTTCCCTCCTGATATCTTTAATGGTGTTGCCATTGGAATATGTTCTTGTTTCTATCAATCTATCTTTGCAGTCTTTCTTGAGATGACCAACTTTATGACAGTGTAAGCATGCTATTCCAGGGTTTGACGAGCCTCTAGATCTTTTGGTCCATGCTCTCATGTAGTTTGCAGAAATGTGACCATATCTACCACATGTTGTATAGTTTCTCCAAGTGTTGTAATCCCATACATATTGATTACCGATTCTCTTTGGCTGATAAGGAACTTCTTTACCTTTTGGCTTCCATGCTTGCCTTTTTTTTCTAGCATTCTTCAGATGTGTGCCCATTCATCTTGCATGTAGGACAGTATTTGTCCATGTAGGTTTCCTTCTTTGGCTTTTCTATCTTTCTCTTGCATTAATAAGCCTTATGTCCTTTCTTGTTACATTTATAACAAAATCCTATGAATGAAGGTGTAGGTGTAGAATTAGGAGTATCTTTCATTTTACCTTTGCACATATTTTATGTGTGCCCTTTCTTTCCACAGTGCTTGCATGTTAGCTTTCTTTGTTTTGGATTTTCGGAGACATTCTTTGGATTTGATGGTTCTCCATTTTCAGTAAAGCATATACCATTGTTGTTGTTGTTGACTCTTTGTTGTCCTTCAAGAAATTCATCCATTCTTTTATTGCTTTCTTCACCCTTTTTGATAATCTCATTATGTTGTTGTTGAATTCTAACCTCATGCTTTAGCTTTTCATTTTCTTCTCTTAGTTTACTGATAATATGTATTCTCTCAATGAGTTCCACATTTATTCTATTTTCTTCTTGACTCATAAGGATAATCTGATTTGTGAGATCATGGTGATGCTCAGCATGTCTTTTAATTTCCATTTCTTTTTCCTATAGTTTCTCTAAAATCTTCCTTCTATCATCAATAGCAAGTGTTCTTTCTATTTCAGCTTGTCTCACAGAACTCATCACATCAATCATTCTTACCATCTGGGTCTCTTGACCAATTTGTAGCATATTTATTTGTTCTGTCAGATGTAGATTGATCTCCTTTAGATTTGTGATGTTCTCTTCTGATGTATCTGATGTATTACTTGCATTTTATCATGAAGATTTAACGAAACCTAGAATCTCCTCTTCTTGATAGTCCATTTCATTGTTTCGAGTAGCCATACCTTTCCTCTCATTCAAAAGTTCTCTCATCTTGATTCTCACTTCTTTATACTATTCATAGAACATATGTATCTCAAGCCTTTTGTTCTCAATATTCTTATCAAGTTTGTACTTCTCCATTGTATGATATTTTCTCTTAAGACTTTAAGCTTTTCAAGAAGATACTCAGCTCTAATACCAATTGTTGGAATTAATGGGAAGTAGTAATGAGAGGGGAGGGATGAATTAGTACATCTAAAAATTTTAGCATTTTACACAATTCATCATTAGTAATCATTCAATTCAGATTTACCAACCATTACTGTTATACTTTCTTATGTATCTAATGTTTGTACACAATCTTTAATAGTTTTCAATCATTCATAGAAAAATTCATGAAATTGAAAAACACATAACACAAGATATGGTATCACAGAAAACTCTTGTTAAGAATTAAAAACTGCGGTGGGGATGGCACCCACCAAACTTCACTATCTGCAAAATGGAAGGGAGCTGGTTAAGGCTTACTATTTGATCACTTCTGATGATTTACCCTGTTAAGAGTATTAAGTTGGAGACCTTTTAAGATCTACTCTATTAAGAGCTTTTGCAATACTGATTTAAGTGTGCACTCAGTTATGAGATTTACAATAGGATGGTTAAGACCACCTTTCTTGAAAGGATTTCATTAGTGTACTACACTTGTTAGAATGAGTACAAATATTTACCTGACTGTATGCAATCTACTATTGCTGATTTACAGATTCATTAAAGCTTTTTTCATAATAATATCACCTTGAGTGATTGATGAATACCTTTTCTATGCTTATTGGTAGCCTTTGTTCTATTCTTGAAAACTGATTATATTCTGTTTGTGTTCTTCAACATGAATTCTCTGTCTGGTCTTCAGTTTCTCTTCGTGGATACTATCTTCACTGAACAACTTTTATTCTCAATGGATTGAGCACCTATTTATACAAGTATATGACCTATCTTGGAATTCATGACTTACAATGTTAACTCTCAGATCCAAGGTTTACAACCGGACCTTGATCTTTAGTTTGCATGTTTTAAAATGGTAAAACTAATTAAAATAATAATGATTACATTACTTCCTCCACACATAATGGATTTAAAAGCAAATCAAGAAGATATAAATATAACTTCAGTGATTTATCTGACGTGGAAAGTCAGATCCACTTTTTGCGGGATGTAACTAATTGTCGGTTCTTGGTTATCAGTTTGAACTTGTATTCTATCTGCATTCCTTGACTAAACTATTCATCGAGTTCCCTGTATCTCTCAAGTTCCTCTCTTTTCTGATCCATTGGGTAGCACTGTAGTTACTCATCGAGTATCTTTTACCTTTTTGTCATCGGATAACACTTAACAGTGTTTGTCGGGTAACCTTGTCATCGGATAGTGTTGTGCCCTGTTTATCAGTGTAGAGTAAACCAATGGTGTAGATCATGTTTTTCTCTAAGTATACTAATGGAAAAATATAATTCCTTCACCAACTTGTTTTGGGTGGTGACTCTGAGAAATCTCTATAGCCGTGTTGTGTGATAAATCTTATCTTATACACACTTTCTCAATATGGGTAATAGAAATACTAGATCTTGGGTGAGAATACATCCTCAAGACAAGTTGGAAGAGGGATTTCCAAATACCTCTAACGCTAATCAGCCAAGGAAAGTAAAGAAGAATAGGGGTGTCCCTCAAAATCAGAGATGAGAGAACACTAGGATATGATACTACTCTCCTGGATTCTGATAGTATGGCTGAAGAAATTATTTAATTAGATAGAAAAATCCATGAGAAGATTACCATCAGAAAAAGAAGCTAAAGGGAAAAGGATAATAAGATCAGATAAGATCTGATTTTTCTTGAACAAAAGAAGAGGCAATTGTTGAATCTGGAAGCAATAAACTACATTGAAGAGCCTGAGAAAGTTGAAGAGGAACCTGTCATCCGACAAGTTCATGTTACCCAAGATCCTAAGAATAAAGGAAAGAAGAGGATGACAAGAGTTCAAATAAACAAATGTGTGAATTCCAAGGTTCCATTAGATCGAATGTCGAAATTGGACACTGATCTAGAGAGGGCTAGAACAGAGAAGGAAATCATATAGCTAAAGCGCTTGAGAAGGCAGAATTGGAGGCTACTGCTTTGGATATGAAGAAGAAGGTTGATTTTATTAGGCAAACTACTAGGCCTTCTCATGCTGGTGCTGAGGCAGCTACAAAATCAAATTCCAGTGCATCTACTTTTCAAATTGACAATCTTTTTCAAAGGAGACCGACTCATGCTGAAAGATACACACATTTTTCTTTCCTTGATATTCCTGGTTATCCAAATGTAGTCCCAAATGAGATTAGAGATAAATTTCCCAAGTTTTCTGAAAATAATTTTATTACTTGTGAAGAGAATCTAAATTTTTTTATTGATATGATCGATTACTATGATATTGTGCATGAGGATGTATTGATGAAGCTCTTTATGCAATCTCTAATTGAGGATGCTAGGGATTAGTTTAGAGGCTCACCTTATGGTTTTGTGGGTTCTATGGATGAACTAAAATATTGCTTTAAGGAGAAATATTGTGATAAGAAAAATGAGGAATTCATGTTGAATAAGCTCAATAATATTAAGAAGAATCCAAATGCAGATGTTTTTGAATTCAGTATAAGATTTGAAAGAGCCATGCATAAACTTTTTCAAGTTATGAGGCTTGATGATAAGGTTTCTCTTACCACTTATCTAAATTCCTTTGATTCTAAAATGGGATACCTCCTTAGAGACAATAACCCTAAAAATATCAGAGAAGCTTATAAGATAGATGTGAACATGGAGAATAATAGGAGAGTATTAGGGAAGCTGGGTGGAACAGAAGATTGGAAGCCTGCTAGAAAAAAATCAAATAGGCCTTCTAATGTTAAACCTAAAGAAGAGATTAATATGAAGAAGATTCTAAGTGTCATAAAGGATCTTAACCATGGAGAAAACAATAATGTTAGGACTCCAAATAATGACAGGACATTCATCAATAATTTTAATAGGCAACCAAGAATGCAAAATTACCCATATACTACCCACTGGAAGGATGGGAATCCTAATCTCCCACAAAGGAAAGACAAGCCTAATGATAGGAATCCCGATCCTCAGCAAATAAACTATGTCAATGTGTCTGATGATGTTTCATGGTGCACATCTTTTCAATCCCCACACAATCTCAATTATTGTGCAGTTTCCTTGAATATACCTACAAATGAAGCACAATAAGAAAGGGAGGAGGAGGATGAATTGTATGATGAAAGTGGTTGTACAATGACTTTTTCACACTTGAGGGGTGAAGAAGACTCTAATAATGAAAATGAAAGACAAGATTTGGTTTCATCCAATGAAGAGGAATAAAATATTGATGACATAAGGTGTAATGTTACAAGGGGTAAGGAGTCTTTTGTAGTAAGAATACCTTCAAATGAAGAGATTGCACAAATTACTTAAGACATGGTTACTTAAGAAAGGAGTAACTACAATTTGAGAAATAGGATAGTTGGTAGTGGAGATGGAAAATGAGTTGGAATTTTTATTAAAGAAACAAGAGAAGACACTAAGAAAACACAAGGAAAAGAAAAAAATGTTGAGAGCGTCAAAAGAATAAAAGTTATAAAAGAGGATAAGCATAATAGTCCAAATGTTGTCCACAATATAAGAAAAAAAATACTAGAGGTAAATGTTTCCTCTCTTTAAAAGGATAAAAAAATAATTGAACCAAGCTTGGCCACTCAAGTTGAAGATGGAAATGTTGTCACTTTGAGACAAGACATCTCTGATATAAAGTACACCCTATTGATATGGGGCAATTGTTGTCACAAATCACTGTTAAGATTCCACTTTTGGAAATGATGAGGATTGAGGAACATAAGAAAAAGACTTTGACATGGGTGAATAGCATTTATTCTTCAAGGATTCATAAGAAAGAAAAGATTGAGAAAATGGGAAATATAAAAGATAAATTTGATAGCAAGGGGAAAGAATCGGAGGAGATTGTTTAAAAAATCCCTCAGGTTTTCTTGAATACAAATCATGTGAACACTTCTTTGGGAGTTGTGTATCCTTTTTTCCTTAACTCTAGTAATAAATGGTAAGAGGTTAAAAAATTGCATGATAGATTTAGGAGCGTCTACACCTGTCATGCCTACATAAATAATAAAGTCAATGGGACTACAAGTTGATTCTCCTCATGGAAGATGTCAGGAAATGGACTCTAGAGAGGTGCCTATCATAGGTACTATTAAAGATCTTCCCTATAGACTAGCTACATGTCCAGATAATATGCTAACAATGAGTGTCCTAGTGGTTGATATTACTCCTCAGTATGGAATGCTATTATCAATAAAGTGAAGTGCTTCAATGGGAGGAAGTATTCAGTGTGACCTATCCTTTTCAACTTTTGATATTGCTAGTAAAAATGTTAAGGTGTGTAAGGAAACTAGAACTCCTCACATGATTGAGGAAACTAAGGATTATAATATGAATTGGTTCTTGGATACTAATATTGGATCTTTTCAAGTAAAATATGGGAAGTTGGAAGGAGAAGGTCAGCATATGTTATTATCTAAGGAAAATGATAGCTTGGCAGAAAACAATGACTTATGGACTATGTACTTTGATGGTGAAATCTCAAAAGAAGGAGATAGTGCAAGAGTTTTGTAGATAGCTCAGAGTGGTAAAACCTTCAAATTCTCATTTACTTTGTTGTTCACATGTACTAATAATATTGTAGAATATGAGGCTTTGTTAATTGGATTAATATTGGCATTAAGACATTAAAAAAAAATGTCAGAGTGATTGGAGACTTTGAATTGGTATTTTCTCAAATAAGATCTAAATATGTTTCAAAAAATCAGAGACTAATGTTGTATAGAAATTCTTTTTGGGATGAAGTAGAAAACTTTGATGCTTTTGGCATTGACTGGATGGATAGAAGTCAGAAAAAAATGGCAGACTTGCTGGCCAATATTTCTTTAAGGCCAGAGGATATTACTTTTGTGGGAATTTCTAAAATAGATATTTAATCCATGCCTTCCATTCTAGACAACGTCAAAATTTGGTAGGTCTTTGAAGATGATTTAGATATTCTGAGATTTTTATATTGTGAATCAAACTTTGGGATTAAAGTGATGGATTTTAGTGGGTATGTAGAGACTTTGGATGGTAAAGATACCATTTTGGGTAAAGATATCTTGCAGCTGAAATCAAACAAGGTTCCAAAGGGATTGGTTGTACTTGAGAAGGATTTTCATAATAAGGACATACCTTATTCTAGAAGGATTGTGAACAACCATGAGGATTTGGAGGAAGTGAATTTAGGGATAGTTGAAGCTCCCAAGAAGGTATATATTGGTAAGAGAATGAATCCTAAACTTACAGAGTTGTTAGTTGATCTTCTCAAGAAGTATAAACATGTCTTTGCATGGTCTTATGATGAATTAAAGCCATACAAAGAGGATCTCTTTCAACATGAGATTCCTTTAAAGAAAGGCACAAAGCATTTCAGACAGAAGTTAAGACCTTTTAATCCCACCCTAGCACCCAAGATGAAAGAAGAATTGAAAAAGATGAGGGATGCTGGAATAATAAAGCCTATCAGGCATTCAACATGGGTGTCCAATTTGGTACCATTAAGAAATAAAAATGGTGACATCAGACTATGTGTAGATTTCAAAAATTATGGTTTTCCCAATATGTAAGTTATGCTACAAAGGGTCACTAGATCTGAATTGACGTTTATATTGGATGCATTTTTAGGATATAATCAGGTCATGGTCAAGGAACCATAACAATTCAAGACTATATTCACCACACCTTGGGGAACTTATGTATATGTTAGAATTCCTTTTGGCCTGACAAATGTTGGGGCAACTTTTCAAAGAGCCATGGATGTGGCATTGTAGATTTCATAAATGAGTTTCTAGTACTCTATCAAGATGATCTTACTACCTATTCAGCAAAAGAAGATCAACATTGTGGTCATCTTGAGACAATTTTTTGAGAGCATTAGAATATGGGGTTTCTTTTAACCCAAATAATTATGTTTTTGGGGTTACAGAGGGAAAGAGTTTGGGACATATTGTGTCTAAAGATAGGGTTAGGATTTCCCTTGAAAGTTTAGATGCAATTGATAATATCCATCAGCCCAAAAATGTCAAAGGCATTCAATCTTTCTTTGGACAGGTAAATATCTTGAGGAGTTTATTACAAACTTTGTAGAAACCAGTATTCCAATTTTAGAAATGATGAAAAAAGGAGCTAAGGTAGAATGGAATCAAGAAGCATGTAAGGATTTTTCAGATATTAAGAAGACTATTAAAGATGCCCCTATTCTAAGAACACTTGATTATGGAAAGCCTTTGCAGATCTTCTCCTTTTCTTCATACAATACTATTGCTACAGTATTGTTACAAAAGAATTTAGAGGGATTTGAGCAGCCCATCTCCTTTTTTCAGTAAGTCTTTACAAGAAATAGAACTATAGTATGATATCATGGAAAAACATGCCTATGCTTTGGTCAAGGTTGTCAAATATTTTAGTTGTTATTTGGTAGGAGAAACTATAATTTCTTATGTGCCTAGTATTGTTGTGAAGGATATTTTGGTCCAACAAGAAGTTTCAGGGAGGAGGTGTAGATGGATAAACAAGATCCAAGAATTTAACATTGATATTCATATCAAAAAATTGGTCAGAGGCCTAGGAATTGCAAAACATATGGCTCAAAGCAATTTAGATGCTAATCATGTAAATATGCTAGAGGAAAACTGAAGGCCTTATATCTATGATATGATTTGTTGTGAATGGTATAAGGATATTATTGGATACCTGTAGAAAATGATTTTACCTCTTGAAATGGATGAAAATAGAAGGAGAATAGTTAAGTTGCAAGCTGTTAAGTATGCAATAATTTAAGGGCAACTGTGGTGGAGGAGTAATGAAAGAGTATTGCTCAAATGTGTAGATTATGACAGATCTAAGAACTTGTTGGAAAAAATGCATAATGGTGCATGTGGGGGCCATTATATGGCTAATACTAATACACATACTATTATAAGATCTTTTTTTGGTGGCCTACTATTTTCAAAGATGCCCACAATTATGTTAAGAGGTGTGATGCTCACCAAAGGTTTGCAGGTAAGTTGAAGTTTCGTGGGAATTTCCCCTTGAAGCTTGTTGCAGTTGAGGCACCTTTTCAAAAATGGGGAATGGATTTCATTGGGGAAATTCAAAACAAGTCCAGTGGGGGTCATTCATGGATCCTAGTGGCAAATGACTATTTTACCAAGTGGTTTAAAGCAATTCCAACCAACAGAGCCACTAGTAGGGTTGTGATTGATTTTATGTTACAAAATATCTTAACTAGATTTGGTTTTACATAGACTGTTGGGGTAGACAATGCAATGTGTTTTAGATCAGAGGA
Source organism: Thuja plicata (assembly GCA_018584345.1). Classification (NCBI taxonomy): domain Eukaryota; kingdom Viridiplantae; phylum Streptophyta; class Pinopsida; order Cupressales; family Cupressaceae; genus Thuja; species Thuja plicata. Next base: position 248,461 of record MU227673.1, read on the forward strand.
ATTTAATGTTTTCTACCAGCAATATGGGATTCAAGTTTCTTATTCATCCACGAGGAATGGTCAGGCTGAATCCAGTAATAAGAGTCTGATTGAACTGATGAAAAGTGTGTTGGATAAGAACAAGAAGGCTTGGGATTGAAATGTTTAGAAAGCACTATGGATTGATAGGGTAATAGTGAAGAAGGCCATCAATTGTGCACCTTTTGATTTGGTATATGGTATTCAGGCTAGGTTGCCTCAAAACAACTTGTTGTAGATGTACAAATTTGTCCAAGAATATGATGAACTGGACAATGACATGAGGATCAAAATGGATGATTTGATACAACTAAATGAATCAAGAAGGGATGCACATGACATAAATGTTAAGCTGCAGTTGCAATGTAAGGATTTGTTTGACAGAAGAACCATTGTTAGAGGTTTTGAAACTAATGATTTGATCCTGATGTGGAATACTAGACTTGAAGACAAAGGAAAAATGGTAAGTTTGACCCTATCTAGCTAGGACCATACATTGTTGATAGTAAATGGGGTTCTAATTCTTACATTCTTAAAGACTTGGTTGGAAATATTTTGGAATTGCCAATCCATGGACAATTTCTGAAATTCTACTTCTGTTAAAGTCTCAAACCCATGAATAGTAGGTTGTAGTAGTAGGTCTCTATTGTTTTTTGTTTGTTTTAGGTTAGTTTTCATTCCTTAGGTGGTCTACTTATCCCTGAGATTTTGGAGTCTAGTCATGCCTACAAGAGACATACCTCCCCAATTAGAGCCACTGTTAGGTCTATTAAAAATGTGGCTTCAATGGTGTCTTCCTAGAATTTTTCTAAGTGTTCTAATCTTGGTTCTAATGTCTTATTTTCCTTAATTCCCTAGAAACATTGGCATTTTTGAAAAACCCTAAGTCTTTGTGGCTTATTATATTATCGAGTTATTTTTTCATGCCACTTAAGTATTTTAACCCCATGTGCTTTTTGTCATGCTTCCTATCTAATCCCTTATCTTTTTATTCTATCCTAGGTCTTTTCTCCTCTTCTCACAATAGAGATGGAATATGCTCTTTTCATTTAGCAACTTGGCATGGCAGTTGTCTCCTGATCTCTTTATATTGGCGCTTAAGTTCATAGCATCCAAAGATATGGTGATGAAGGAAGGACTTGACAGTTAATTTTGTGTTGCTGAATCTCGTAAAGTCATAGTTAAGTCTCAAAAATCATGGATATTCAGCGAGGACTATAGATGATGGTAAAGATCAGAAGGCTATCAATGGATCTCAGAATCATATCAGAGTTAAGACAAGTATCCAATGATTCATAGATAGATTTTTTCTCTGAATCTTGAGATCAAACCAGGGTTAAAGAATTTCTTTCAGCAATTATGAAAGAGGCTTGTCTTTTAATCTTGAGATCTAACTACAGTTAAGAAAAGTGTTCAGATATTCACCGTGGACCATTGATCAAGACCAAGATGTGTGACTGTTGTTGAATCTCCAGATGAAGTCAAAGTCAAGAAAAGTATTCAGCAATCACGAGATATAAATATGAGATTTGATGAGATGTAGACACATGTCCAAGGGGATCATATGTGTTTGGATTAATGGGAAGTAGTACTGAGAGGGGAGGGGCAAATCAATACCTCTAAATTTTTTAACTCATTTCACAATTCATCTTTAGTAATCATTCATTACTGCATTACTGACCATTACTGTTGTTCTTTCTTATGCATGTAACATTAATTCATATCCTTTAATTGTTTGCAACATTCATAGAAACATTCATGAAAGTAATAAACACATAACACAAGATATGATATCACATAAATCTCCTGTTAGGAAGTATAGACTGCGGTGGGGATGGCACCCACAAAACTTCACTATCTACAGAATGCAAGGGAGTGGGTTGAGGCTTACAATTTGATCACTTCTGATGATCTACCCTATTAGGAGTATTAAGGTGGAGAGCGGTTAAGATCTACTCTGTTAAGAGCTTCAGCAACACTAATTTAAGTGTGCACTTGGTTAAGAGATTTATAATAACACTGTTAAGTCCACCTTTCTTAAAAGGATTTCTTATGTGTACTACACTTGTTAGAATGAGTAAAAATGTTGACCTGACTGTATGCAATCTACAATTGCTGATTATAGATCCATTAAAGCTCTCAAAATAATAGTATCACCTTAAGTGATTGATGAATACCTTTTCTCTGCTCGTCGATAGCTTATGTTCTTGTTCTTTAAATTGATTTGATTCTTTTCTATCCTTCTACATGAAATCTTTATCTGGTCTTTAGATTCTCTTCATGGCTACAATCATCATTAACCACAACTATTCTCAATATATTGAGCATCTATTTATACAAGTATTTGACCTATCTTTGAATCACGCATTACAATGTTAACTCTTGGATCCAAGGTTTACAACTTGACCTTGATCTTTAGTTTGCATGTTTTAAATCAGTAAAACTAATAAAACTAATATTAAATACATTGCTTCCTCCACACATAATGGATTTAAAAGCAAATCAAGAAGCTATATATACAACTTCATTGATTTATCTGACATTGAAAGTCATATCCATTTTTTGAGGGATGTAACTGACTGTCGGTTCTTGGTCATCGGGTTGAACTGAAAGTCTATCAGTTTTCCTTTGTTTGAATTGATTGTTGGGTTCCCTTCATCTGTTGGGTTTCTCTCTGTGTTGTTCTGTTGGGTTGCACTGTTGTTACTCGTCGGGTTCCCTTTACCTTTTTATCATCAAATAACACTGAATAGTGTTTGTCAGGATGCTTACAACTTTGCATTATTGGGTAACCTTGGTGTTGGGTAGTGTTGTGCCCTCTTTGTTGGTGTAGTGACAACCAACAATGCAGATCATGTTTTTCCTTGTGTATACTAATGACAAAATATAATGCCTTCAATCTCCCCCTTTGACATTAGTATCAAAAATTGATATGTGCATAATACTAAAGTGTTTAGCATGTACACCATGTTTATATGCTTATCATTATACGAGTCCCCCTAACTGTATTCTTCGGTATAGTATAAGTATATGTACATGTATACTATAAATTCTTTGTTCTTTGCTCTATATGTACATATTATTTCCTCCTTTTATTTCCGCTTTCTTTTACTATACATATTATTTCCCCCTTTTAACTGAGGTGAGTGAACATATCAATTTCGCCCTTTCTTTGATACTTATGAAAAAAATGTACAACTTATAATATGCCAAAAATGTGACAAAAATGTGTAACTTACAATGTGTCAAGTATATGGGAATGGGTTGTCTTGATATCTTTGAGAATTTTCTCCCATGTTTCTTTCAGTTGTTCTAGTGCCATGTGTTGTAGCTCTACCCTTGCATGCATATCATAAACGTTGTCTAGGACAGACATTTTTGAGGTGAAAATTAATGCATTTGCCTTTGTCACATGTTGTTGTAGGAGTGAAAGTCTCGGTAAGAGCTGAGCTTGGAGCTCATTTACCTCATCTCTATACTTCATCTCTGCAATCTGTATGTCTTGTCTCAATTTTTGAGCCTGTTTTATTTGCTCATTATGAAATGGAATTGTGTCTTCATTATTTATGAGACTTTGTGCACTTGACTTAAGATCAACATCAATTTGTGTTATCTTTTCAGTGTACTCCTGTGTGAGTTGATCAAGTGTGCACAATTTTTGTATCAAAGTAATAGCTTTTGAGATGATTGGATCAAGTGTGCTTACCAATTCAAATAGCTTTACCTTTTTCAATGCCACTTCCTGGCTTATCTTTTCTTCTAGCTTGAAATCATACTTTTGTTCAAGTCTTTCTTCCATAACCTTCTCAGCATCTATGTTCTGAGATGTTATTGCATCTGTGAGCACCACCAATTGATCAAGCATTGGGGTGGTCTGATCAATTTCTACATCAGGTAGTATTTGTTGAAGTATTACTCTTGCTACTTCCAGTACCTTGGCCTCTTTTGTTGCTTTCTTTAGTTTGTCTTGAATGGCCTTTCTCTCACAGAGTCTTGCATATTTGGTCAATTCAGTTGGATCCAATGTCCTAGAATCACAAACTGGAATCTCAATGATTTCATCCAGTATTACTGGATTCTTATGCTTTTTCTTCTTCTTCTTTGATACTTTCGGGGATGCAGATGTATGAACTACCATAGATAGTTCATTTTTTCTCTCTGAAGTGTTTGGTGAAGGCTTTGTGGAAGATGCTCCTTGTGTTTTCTGCTCAAGTTGCACTTTTTGATTTTGTGAAGACGTCTCTCCATCAACCTTGGGTGTCTCTATAGATTTTTCTTTTTATTTCTTCTCCTTCTCATCTTGCTTTGCTTCTTCACCTTTTTTTGTCTGTGTGTCCCCTTCTTCATTTTGTGTTTCCTCTTTATTTTGATCAGCAGGCTTATCTATCTAATCATCAGTGGTAGCCTTCTCTACAGTTGTATCCTTTGTATTATCTATGGTGTCTTTTTCTTCTCCATCACCCTTTTCCTTGGGTGTGCTTGTGTCCTCTGTAGTATTACCCTCCAATATATTGATTTCCTTCATTAATACTTGCATGTTGCTTTGAGTGGTAGCTTGGGCTATATCTTGAGCGGTGTCCTACTCATTGGTTTGGTCTTTTGAGCAGTGACATCCACATCTTTTTATATCTCCTCTACAGGGTTGGGTTTTGTTACGTCCATGACTAATGTGTCCTACCATGTCTCATTAGCAACATTCATATCTTTGTCATCTAAATTCTTCAAATCTTGTTGTGGTTGATCTTTGAGTGTAATGAATATTACATCATCTTTCTTTTGTGGATCTTTATCAGAGTCATAATTTGTGATGTCTTGAATGTCAAGACTATCCATGAATTTTTCCAAATCTACTGGCTCCATGTCTTATGTATTGTCCAAGGAAATTTTCTAAGGACTTGCTTTGTCTTTCTCCTCCTCTCTATTAGGTGTGTTGGTGAGAATTAATTGATTCTCACCACTTGTTGACTCTACTAGTAGATCTAGGAGTTGTCTCCATTTCATTTTAGTCATTGTGTCCAGCTCTATGAACTTGTCTTCTAGTACTTTGTATGCCCTTATCTTGGCTATAAATTTACCTGAATGCTTCTTCAATATTTCTTTGATTTCTTCAATTTTAGATTCGGGAGGCATTAGTTTTACAAGTACCCTTTCCCTTACTTCTCTCTCAGTCTGTAGAGCATATGACCATTGTTGGGATACTTTGTTACCAAGCTCCTTGGGTATTTTATTTATAAATTTAGCTAGTACATATTTGTGCTTGATCATTGACCTTATGATTGCATCTTGTATTTTGTTTTGGTCCTCTGGTTTCAGTGTATCCCATTGTATGATTCTTTTGTCATGCATTGTGCCAGATGCAACAACATGTTCAACAGCTTCATCAATAGTTTTATTCCTATAATTCTTCTTTACTAGATCAGGCTCATCATCTTTAGTATCCTCTATGTCAACCTTTTTCCTAACCAACCTTTTCCTCCATTTTGGAGGTGTTCTTTTCACACTTCGTTGCTTGGTTTTCTTTGCTGGTTGCTTCCTCTTATAGGTCCTTACTTGACCTTTCTTAAGAGGGGTTGTGTCAGTTTTAGCAGTTTGACTTCTTGTCCTCTGCTTCTTTGTTGGAGGTGGAGGTGTATCAGATTCAGTCTCCTCAGAATCTGATTTATGTTCTTCTTGTCCCTCACCGATGGTGCCCTGTTCATTGGTTTCCTCTAGTTGTTCTTGTTCCTCCTCAGTGACCGATAAAATCTTCTTGAGATTATTAACCATCTTATCTTTCTTATTGATAGTTTTCTTGATTTCTAAGCCTCATTTTATCTTTGATTTGGCCTCTTCATAGGTTCCAAACCTAGGTTGTTTTCTTTCAATAGGCTCATTGATCAATGCATCAATAACAATGGTTGCTTGATCTATATTGATTTCATAATCTAGTGGTGCTAATCAAGCTATTCTCGGCACAACCGGTTTGATATGAGTGAAATCAATATCCACCATAAAGCATATTTCATCCTTATGTTTTTCAACAAGTTATTCAGGAATCCTTTTTCTTTCCATCATCTTTTCCTTCAACTCAAGGAAGTAGGCAGACGTAATATATTCAAAATTGTCCCCTAGTGACTTAATCAGTTCACTAAACTATTGTGTTACTAGTTTGGTGGTGTCCCATTTCACTTTTCCTACTGGAGGAAAGTAATCTTGAAAATAGAAAAAGATACACATGATAAGTGAGCCGAACTTACATGTGTTGGTCTTTGTGGACCTAATTGTGATCATGTTCTCATCAAGTTGGTTTAACAGGATCTCACACAGATCCATCTAAATTCCTTTGGTCACTATCTTGTAAGCTATGCTTACTGATGTTGTAGATATGTTGTTCAATCTGCTTGCTTGAGAAATCTTATACCCAACTACACATGTACTAAATTTTAGTTCTTCGTTGGTGATGGTGTTTACTTTTAGACCTCTATTGTCCCATTTAGCTTTTGTAAGTTTTTCAACTTCTTTCCTGGAGGGATGCTTGTGTTCCCTAGGCTTGTCAGTTATTGGATAACCAGTGACAGCATGAAGGATATCCTTGGTGATTTGTTTGGGTTGATCCAATCACAAATTCTGGTCATGCAATTTGCTAAGTACCAACCTGATCTAGCTGGTCTTGAAGTCCCTTGGGAAATATAGGGAATTAGTTAAACCTTTGACTTCCAAGTGTTTGTGTTCTTCCCTCAGGTTGAATTTGGCATCACATAGCTTCTTATAAGCTTCATCCATCTCAAGATCTCCTAACTCAATGATTTTGCAGTTAAAATATGACCTAACATCTTCTATGAGCAAAACCCTAGGTGGAATTTTTGAAAATGCTCTTGTTTCATTGGGTTTCGATGCAATCTTAGGGCATATATCATATTTGTTCTCTATAAAAGTTCTATTATTAATCAACTTAACCACATTCTGTTTCTCGTTCTTGATCTTAGCGGTTCTTGAGGTGGTTGCCATTGTTTTTCAAGTTTTAGGGCTTTCTTGAAAATAATGAAAAAATGCTTTTGGTGCCCTCGATACTTACTTCAATCTGTGATAATGGTTATTGACCATGTTTCTATGTGTTGAATCAAGTTGAGGATGCTTTTTTTGTCTTCTCTTCAATCACTCTGTTTTTCGCTCTGCTTTCTCTTTAAATCACGGGTGCAAAATAAAGTGCTTCCATCGACTATTTATAGGCTTTTGCCCTACGTTAGCAATAAATACTTCAACGAATCATAGGGTCATAAATATGGACTCCATCCAGAAGACTTTCACAATCATTGTTAGTGATGTTGAGGATTCTTGGGATAGCTATTACCAATATTGCTTTTATCGACGGATATCGGTATTTTGTCGTGACAACTTTGTGACTTTGCTTTCTTACCGACGGGTGTCGGGTTACATTGGTAACTTAACCATTTTATGTGTTGACCAACCATTTTTGGTAGGTGTAAGTAGCTCATCCATTATTTTCACCATGTTGGTACTAAAAAACACAAGGTTTTTGAGTACCTTGTTTAAAATTTTGCATTATGGCCCCTTATGGGTACTTTTGAGCCTTTTTTCCCAAGTGGAATTCTGAAGTTTTTCATGCATATCAGGTGTTCATCACTCTTTTTAAGGCATAAGAAGACATCCCAGATTGTCAGATTCAAGTTTTGAGTCATTTAGTGATGTCTTGTTTTGAGCACTTGTCCTTTTTGCATATGCTGATTATAGTGTCAAATTGTTGTAACTTGCCTACTTTGCATCTGAATATCTTGCATCCTCTTAGGTTTCATGGGTCACTTCTTTGGGAATGTTTAAAATGTATATAAAAGAGCTTAGGTTTTGAAACCCATTCCATTTCAAGTCTTTTTGATGGGTTTTCAATTTCCCCAAAGTTGGTCCTGCAGAACTGTCTTGTTTCTCTGTCATACCCAGATTGTTGAATAGCCTACTTTGAGCTTCAGCAAGATATATTCAGTTGAATGCCCTGTATAATTGAGTTTTCCCTTGCATTTCACACTTGAGAGTGTACTTTCCCATGGATTTTTAGAATCACACCAATCCAGTTAACCACTTTTCAGAGCCTTTCCATTTCCAATTTATTAAGTTTCACTGAATGTGCAAAATCCAAATTTAAGTGACCTACTTTGTGGTTTCCCTATTTGCACCCAGTTCAACGTCAGGCATAATTGAAAGTTGTTGTGTATTGTGGACTTGAAAGTGTATTTCCCTCAAGAATTTTGGGCCTTGACCAATCGGTTTGGTCACTTTTCTAAGTTGATTCCAAATTAGATTTCTGCAATTTTCACCAAGTTTGAATTAACAAAGTTGTAAAGTGCTAACTTTACAAATTTGTACCTTTTGATCAATGCATTTTCCAAATGAGCTAATTGAGGTTTTGAATTCTAAATATGAAAGTGGATTTATGTTCTAGGTTCCAGATTATGAGGGTCTTATTTGATAAGTTTATGAAATCAGAATAAAAGGTGTTTTGTGCAGATTGACGGTACAAAACATAATTAAATTTATAGAATGGTCATTTTAAGGAAGTGATAACTTTTTATCTGAATGTTGTTTTCAAGAACCGATCATGGATTCATTCTTATTGCAATTAGATGTGCTATTTGACTTGATGGTGAAGCTTCAGAGAATGATTTAGTGATTTTGCAATGGCCTATCCAGATGAAGTTTATGCTGATTCAACATTTTGCATTTGCACTATTCTTTGAATTGCTAAGCTTGATTTTTTGCATCTTGCACCTGAGGATGAATCTGGCGAAGCCCTTTTGCATGAGTTTTAAATGTGGATGAATGAGTTATTTTTCCAAGTGACAAAGCTTCAAAGGGTGATTTGATGTCTTTTCAAGACACATTTCTGCCAGTGCTTGCAAATTCCCGATTGAAGAATATAATGAAATGGCTCACTTTGCATTTTATTATCTTTTTACCCGAGTGTTTTCAAAGCTAGTCTAGTTAATGACAATTTTTCATATGCTAGAGAAGAATGTACTGTCTGGACCCCATGGTTGCAAAGTGTTAATCAATCAATTTTCAAGGCCTGTTCTATAGGCTACTCGCCATTAATAAAGCCAGTTTGCAGAATTGTGAAAAATGGTTTTAAAATTGATTACAAGCTCAGTGGTTTAATTTTCTAAGTTACATAGTTGATCAAATGTTTTTTCAAGGATGAAAATGGAGATCATTGCACCAATATCTTAGATACTTATCGTTTGTTCATGGAATTCAGTACTCAGTTTATTAAGTTTTAAATGGCATATTATTATGTTAAATCATTTTTTGATTTAAATAATGATCTTATAAAATATGCACCAATGAACTAGACTGTGGGAGAAAAATAGAACTACGCCATGGCCAATGAAATGAAAAGGCATAAAGGCCAGATTCATTAACATTCACCAACATTCTCTCAGCTTGTGTAAAACTTGGAGCTTTTAAAGAAAAAAGCATATTGGGGACTTTGTGAAGTGTTTTTTGCAGTTACAAGCCAGAACTATATCCACGCAAGAATAATGAAGGAACCTAAAACATTTAATTGCAAATGTGCAGCTACAAATACAAAAGGTTGCGCAATGCATTAGCCAGCAAATGGAAGTTGCAAATGCATTTGAAAATCACGCAGCAAAGTGAATATTTAAACATTATATACAGTGCAATCTACAATTGTAAACCATGGAATACTGTGCCAATGGTAAAGAATCTAAATTTAAAATCCTTGAGGATACCTTGCGCAGCAAAGTGGGGGTTAATATGCATTGAAAATAAAAACTTTAAAGAAAAAAACAATTGCCAAATGTAATCCCAAACAACCACTGCAACAATGAAAGGAAGTTTTAAACATAAAATACAAAGAAAATGTAATAAGAAGATGAAGCTGCCAGCTTAGCACAAATAGGAATGACAGAGCATTAGCTAGAGGAAGTTCACACAAACATTGAATGAGTTTAACATTTAAAAGTAACAAGTGTGATTTCCCCTAGTTTTACCATGTGCAAGCTAGAATGGAGGTTACTTTGCAGAGATTACAAATGATTTTTTAATAGAAAACCAATGAAATTTTGGCAAGTATAGAATCTTATGAAAGTCCTATGCTTTTTTACAAGACATGGAGAATGGGAAAAGGCCTGCGCAGAAGAGGAAAGAGTATTGCGTGAGAAATTAAAAGCATCCAAGACATATAAAATATCAAAACAAACATATGCCAGGCACCTGCGCTTATCAACAAGAAAGTTAAAACCAATTAAAATGTAGATAGAAGTTATAAATGCGGAGGAAGCACGCGCAGGTAAGAAAAAGAGGCTTGAAATTTTTAAAATCTCAAAATGATATATACCACATTGCTTATGGGTAGGGAGTTTTTAGTATTTATATACTAAAAGGCACAGTTTATAAAATAAGTGAAAGAACCTAGAGGCCATTTGGTGTACCTCTTGACTAGACAGATTAAGTGCATGGTGGGACCCAAATTTATTTTGAAAGTCTTTAGAAAAACTCAAACCAATTATCCCACATTGCTCCCACAAAGCAAATTTGAGATATTTATAAGCAAAAAGGCTTTCATAGTGTATTGTGAAGTAGAGCTGGAGGCTATCCGCGTGCGCATAGTGATTGGTGCCTTGATTTATGTGCCCACCACCAAAGGTAAGTAAATTTTGCAGATGGGTGGCGAATAGATGGTGATGATGACATGGAAAAGATGGACACATGGTGACCAATCACAAAGTTGGGAGATGGAGAGCAGATAACCACCTGGTTTCAGAGACTTGGAGACTAACCACTGAGTTAACTGCTAGATTTTAGTCGCTAGGTCGTCAGATGCTGGCAGTTAGTGCGAAAAGATGTCGAGATTAGGAGACTAACTTTGGTTGCCAGGTCGCATGATGCTGTCTGTTAAGACCAAATTTTCATGAGACTTGGAGATTAAAGTTAGTCTCCAGGTCAATAGATAAGAAATTTTATGTGGAAAACATCAAGAGACTTGGAGACTGAGGAGGTGGTTGCCCTGTCTCTAGATTTAACCATGGCTAAGGAAAATATCAAGAGACTTGGAGACAAGGAGTAAAACTGAACACAGAGGTTAAGGAGTTAAAGACCAGTTAGGAGCAGTCATCTAGTGAGTGGTACATGTCAAAATCTAGTTGATTCTGGGAGAAAATGGGAATTTCAAAGAGAAAATGCACAGAATTCAAAAGTTAAAATGATTTAAAACATTATTATTGGTGCAAAATATTCAAAAGGAAATAAAATCAAATTTTGCATAGAGAATATGACAAAATTGGGAAAGATTAAGATATTGGGCAAGATTAGGGCATTATATTTCACATAGTCTATGCAACTTGTTTTTTATTTCAAAAAATCTAGAAGATAAGCTTTCACGGAGGAATGACACAAACTTTGAAATCAGTTTTTTATAGAAATATGATCAGATCTTCAGAAGATAAACTCATATTTTTGAAAGGATAGTTTCTCAGGAGTATAAAATAAAAAATTTTCATAGAATGAGACAAAGTAAAAAGTATTTTATTACAAATCTTGATGAAGAAGTTTTTAGGGAAAAGGTTGCTTAGATAATGAAATCAGATTTTCACTGGAAGATAAGATCAATTTTGGATATTTTGAGAGGATAGAACATACCTTGGGCAGAAAAATAGAGACTGATTTTGCAAATTTTAAAAGGGAAAATGAAATTAGATTTTATAGGAAAGACAAGTTCTCGAGATGATTGTATTCCTTTGGTAAAGTTAGATTTTGAAACCACTGGTGAAGTTCAGATTTTTCTTGGAGAGAAAAAAGGTAAGTACAGATCAGATTTTCAAAGAAGGATAGGTGTTTATCAGACATAGATTTTAGTGTTTCTTATGTTTCTTTTTATTTCCCTCTCTTCTATGTTGTCATGGTTCATGTCCCTATCTTTTTCTCTGCCTTGGGAGTTTCAGACTGTGTTCTGTCTCTCTTTTCCATAAGTTTCAAAGCAAGTTCCATATTGTATCTTCTATAGTATTTCTCTCTTCTATGAATACAAGGTTGTTCTTTTATCCTTTTGTCTCAGAGAAAAACATTTTTGTAATATTTATCTATGAATGAATTTCAACACTGTTATTATATCAGCAAGTTGTCTCCATTTTTCTTCCTAAATCATAAAAGCTAGGGCATCAAGGGTGTTTTAGTTTGTCTATTGAATGATCAACAATAGAGTTATTTAAAGGATAACTATGATTAAGATTTTTTTTCAGATTTGTATGAGTTGGAACATCAAGGGTGTTGCCAATCTTGTCTTTCCAGTGGATGTTGGTTATGTACTCTCTATTTCTAGGGTCTCTTTCAAGGAGAGTTAAATTCTTCGAGTAGGAAGTTGCATATCTGAACACACATGTAGATCAATAAGTAGAACTGTATTGATACATTTTGTTTTTATGTAAGGCATATAGAAAAATCAGATAGAGTTATTTTCCTTTCATTCATGCTCTCTTTGCAAGTGTATGTTTGACTCTATTGCCCATAGGATAAGACAGTGGCCTATGCAAGATTCGAGATGTTACAAAGATCCATACATCAAACACATAATTGAAAAACCATTTCCATTTCATGACGTTAGGAGTTAGGTTTTCTCTGGTTTTCATACTTACTCTCTGCAAGTGAATTTTGCATATAAATTTGATAAAGTATTCAGGTCTTTATTACCTAAGAGTCTGAAAACCATTCCACAGTTATATATCTGCAAGCTTGTAGTTTTCATAAAGGAGTCATGTATGTGCAGATAAGGAAATACCCACCTGAGTGATGTGGAGCTCGAAGAAGGAGGATATTATCCAATCCTCATCAATTAGCATTTATCTTGCATAAAAAGGAGTTTGCATTCAAGTATATAAGTATACTATCATTTAAAGGTTGTGCTGCAAGAAAAAGAGCTAACAAACCGATGATTTTTGATATGTGTATACGGATGGGGTTGTTTTCTCAGAATTGGAACAAGTAACATAATATGCATCTTTATTATGCAGATTTTGACTATCTATCAATTTGTATAATGGAACTGATGAAAAATGTGACTTGGTATAGTGCAGTTCCATACTTACTTGTTCAGCTCAAGTGGGGGTGGTGATGTCACCAGATCCATTGAATGGGGTGTCACCATTTGCATTGCTTGGTCCAGCTTCATCATTGCTTGAAGCTCTTTTCCACATTTTATCTCCAGCCCTTCGGATATATTCAATGGTGTTTCCATTGGGATATGTGCTTGTCTCTATCATTCAATCTTTGCAATATTTCTTGAGATGACCTACTTTATGAAAGTGTAAGCATGTCATTCCGGGGTATGACCAGCCTCTAGACCTTTTGGTCCATGCTCTCATGTAGTTTGCAACAATGTGAGCATATCTACCACATGTTGTATAGTTTGTCCCAGTATTGTAATCCCATACATATTCATTACCAATTCTCTTCGGTTGATAGGGAGTTTCTTGACCTTTAGGCTTCCATGCTTTCCTTTTCTTTTTCCAGCATTCTTTAGATGTGTGCCCATTCATCTTGCAGGTAGGATAGTATTTTTCCATGTAGGTTTCCTTCTTTGGTTGTTCTATCTTAGTCTTTCATTCATAAGCCTTATGTCCTTTCTTGTTACATTTATAATAGAATCCTATGAATGTAGATGTAGATTTGGGAATGCCTCTCATTTTACCTTGGAAAACATTTGATGTGTGCCCTTTCCTTCCACAGTGCTTGCATGTCAGTTTTCTTGGTCTTGGATTTTCATAGACATTCTTTGGATTGGCTTGATTTGATGATTCTCCATTTTTTATAAAGCCTAAACTGTTGTTGTTGTTGACTCTTTGTTGTGCTTCAAAAAAATCATCTATGCTTTTATTGCTTTCCTCAGCCTTTCTAAAAAAGTTATTATGATGTTGCTAAATTCTAACCTCATGCTTTAGTTTTTCATTTTCTTCTCTTAGTTCACCGATATCCTGCACTCTTTCAATGCGTTCTATATTCATTCTGTTTTCTTCTTGACTCATAAGAATAATCTGATTTGTGATCTCATGGTGATGCTCAACATGTATTTGAATTTCTAACTCCTTCTCTTGTAGTTTTTTTTGTGATCTTCCTTCTGTCATCAATATAAAGTGTTCTCTCTATTTCAGCTTGTCTAGCAGAAATCATCATATCAATCATTCTTATCATCTAGCTCTCTTAACCAATTTGTAGCATCTATATTTTCTCTGTCAGAAGTTGATTGATCTCCTTTAGATTTTTTATGTTCTCTTCTGATGTATCTGATGTGTTACTTGCATTTGATCCTGAAGATTCAAAGAAATCTAGAATCTCTTCTTCTTGATAATCCTTTTTATTGCTCCGGGTCGCCATACTTTTTTTTTCATCCAACAACTCTCTCATCTTGATTCTAGCTTCTTTACACTGTTCATAGAACATCTGTATCTCAAGATTTTTATTCTCAATATTCTTATCAAGTTTGTACTTCTCCATTATATGATCTTTTCTCTTAAGCCTTTAAGATTTCCAAGAAGAGACTTAGCTCTGATACCAATTGTTGTGATTAATGGGAAGTAATACTGAGAGGGGAGGGGTGAATCAGTACCTCTAAAAATTAACTCATTTCACAATTCATCTTTAGTAATTATTCATTACTACATTACCAACCATTACTGTTGTTCTTTCTTATGCATGTAACATTAATTCATAATCTTTAATTGTTTGCAACATTCATAGAAAAATTCATGAAAGTAATAAACACATAACACAAGATATGATATCACAGAAAACTCCTGTTAGGAAGTAAAAACTGCGATGGGGATGGCACCCACAAAACTTCACTATTTGCAAAATGGAAGGGAGCCAGTTAAGGCTTACAATTTGATCACTTCTGATGATCTACCCTATTAGGAGTATTAAGGTGGAAACCGGTTAATATCTACTCTATTAAGAGCTTTAGCAACACTGATTTAAGTGTGCACTTGGTTAAGAGATTTACAATAAGACTGTTAAGTCCACCTTTATTGAAAGGATTTATTATGCGTAATACACTTGTTAGAATGATTACAAATGTTGACTTGACTGTATGAAATCTACAATTTCTGATTATAAATCCATTAAAGCTCTCAAAATAATAGTATCACCTTAAGTGAATGATGAATACCTTTTCTCTGGTTGTCGGTAGCCTGTGTTCTTGTTCTTTAAACTGATTTGATTCTTTTCTATCCTTCTGCATGAAATCCTTTGTCTGGTCTTTAGATCCTCTTCGTGGCTACAATCATCATCGAACAAAAAATATTCTCAATAGATTGAGCATCTATTTATACAAGTATTTGACCTATCTTTGAATCACGCATTACAATGTTAACTCTTCGATCCAAGGTTTACAACTTGACCTTGATCTTTATTTTGCATGTTTTAAATCAGTAAAACTAATAAAAACAATATTAAATACATTGCTTCCTCCACACATAATGGATTTAAAAGAAAATCAAGAAGCTATAAATACAACTTCAGTGATTTATCTGATGTGAATAGTCAAATCCACTTTTTGCGGGATGTAACTGATTGTCGGTTCTTGGTTGTCAGGTTGAACTGAAAGTCTGTCGGCATTCCTTTGTTTGAAATGATCATTGGGTTCCCTTCATTTGTCAGGTTATTCTCTGTGTTGTTCCATCGGGTTGCACTGTTGTTACTCTTTGGGTTCCTTTTACCTTTTTTTCATTGGATAACACTGAATAGTGTTTGTTGGGATGCTTACAACTTTGCAGTATCATGTAACCTTGGCGTTGGGTAGTGTTGTGCCATGTCTGTCGGTGTAGTAACAACCGATGGTGCAAATCATGTTTTTCCTTGTGTATACTAATGGAAAAATACAATGCCTTCAATATGATCATTGGTTATCACTAACTCTATGAATAAAGCCAAGCATTCAGTGATTCAGAGACAAGCCTTGTCTCCAAATCTCATTATTAAAACCAAAGTTAAGCCATCATCTAGTGATTTAGAGATACAAGGGATTGAAAATGCTCTGGTTAAAGATAGGTTAACAAGAGTTCTAATAGATTAAAGTAAGATCTACGGTGGGTTCTTTTCCTTGGTCAGAAAGATTCATATTTTTAGCCATCAAGGAAACACAACAGGCTGACACATGGAAAGAGGTGGGCCAAATCTGAGACTTAAAGTAAAGATAGCATGCAGATAGATTCTTTTCATCCAATGGTGGACATTTTTCCTTGAAGGAAAGATGCAAACAATATTGGTTCTTAAGGCATTATGCCTAAGTCCTACGTAGCTTTGTTGAGGTCATGGGTCCTAGGTTTCAAAGGAGATTAAAGGTACCATAAGTTTATCTTTATCAGACGGTGGGCACAAAGCCTCAAAGGGAAAGATGGTCAAAGATTAATTTACAAGGCATTGTGATAGGGGGACACTTGGCAGGATCTAATTTTTCAAGCTCGGGTGACTTAAAGGAAGATCAATGACCCTATTTTAAATTTGTGATAATGATTAATCTGAGTTGTTGATACTAATTTTTTCACCAAGAATAACCGTTGCAACTCATTTTTGAATTGATTTCAGAGGGTTTGAAAGCAATAACTTTGTGTCCCATGTGGCACAACAATAGAGAGATAAAACTCATTTTTTGGTTTGTATAACCGCAAGCATAGGGTGTTGTTTGGATAAAAACTGGATGCATTTATGATGAGGGGTGTTTTATGGTTCTAAATAAGATTTTTTATAACCGTAGGGAACTATTCTTCAATATCTCTAGGTTCTATAAATCCCTTTCTTTTCTCTGTTGTAAGGGTTCCATAATTTTTGAGTCTCAGAGTGGCTTTAGTTTATTTTGCTTCTGAGGATATAATAGATTGTTTTCAAACTATTTTCAAGATAAGATAGAAATTTTTTTATGATATTTTGCATGTTATTGAGTGGTGTTGATTCTCAATCATGTTGATGCATAAAATTGACTCATCAAACTTAATATAAGTTTTTCTCAGTTTCAGGTCTCTCCTTGTTGTTTTCCCTTTGATTTTTGTCTCTCCTGATTCACTAGATAGGATTTATCTATGTATATTTTCTATTCCATAGTTTTGATCTAGGATCAAACTGAATTTTATTTGGATATAAAATAGATTAAATAAGAAGTGGATGGTTTGAGCTGCTTTTATTTATGGCTATGAGTCTTTGCTAATAGGTGTCTCTATTTTCAGCATTAGTATTAAAAATATTTCCCAATGGATAAGGCACTGATCAAGAACTAGTACATCCCTTGTTGATGAATGTTTGATCTAGTTTGGCTATATTCTGCAAATTTAAATCAAAACTGTTACTAAGTTCTTTCATATCAATTGGTTTATCTATATAAGGATTATATAAGAAGTGGATGGTTTGAGCTGCTTGTATTTATGGCTATGAGTCTTTGCTAATAGGTGTCTCTATTTTCAGCATTAGTATTAAAAATATTTCCCAATGGATAAGGCACTGATCAAGAACTAGTACATCCCTTGTTGATGAATGTTTGATCTAGTTTGGCTATATTCTGCAAATTTAAATCAAAACTGTTACTAAGTTCTTTCATATCATATGGTTATTGGGTGTATGTCCTACATGGTAATGGAGAGTCATTGAATGTTTGGTTATCATTTAGTACTTTCTTAGCATTATGTGTTGTTATAATCAAGAGTAATAAAGAGTTGTCAAGAGTTGTATGTTATCTGGATTAGGTGTACCCACCTTGGTTTAACACAACCTGAAGTGTAGAGGGTAGTCTTGTCTTAAAAGTTGGTCTAGTAACCTTGCAAAGCTTTCATACTTGGAGCTGAACACTCCTAATACCGGTCTCAAGGTATATTGGTGTATTTCAAAGCATAAACATTTTAAAAAACCAAGAGCTCCAACTGGGGATGTATGTCTCTTGTAGGAATAACAATATTCCATAATGCTAAGTTAAGAAGACCACCTACAAAAAGGGAAAACTAACTTACAACAGACAAAAACCAACTGAAAGGGCACCAAAACCTATTTACAGCTGAAACCTCAGTAGAGTCACACAACCTCTGCCACTTTATTGGCTTGACTTGAATGATTCAAACCAAGATTAATGGCCCAAATCCATCAAGAAGCTTCTTATCCCACTTTCCTCTATCATAAACAAAATTATCTATTCCATGCTGTAAAAACAACCTAAAAATATCACTTTCATCTGCCTGATTAGACCTAGTGACACTTTCCATTAGCTCACCATTCAAAATATCACCACCATATTCACCATTTGAGCCTATGTGGAAATAAGGACTATGTGGAAATAAGGAAGACTTTGAAAATTTAAATCATGTGGCATATGCATGTTGCATTCACTAGATAAAAATAAATCAAAACAAATGCAATATCTATTAGTATTAAAACACATGCCACATCCTAGAAAATCACAATCCAGCTGAAAGGTAAAGCACTCATATTCTATCATATAGCTAGTATTTACATCATTGGATCCACCCACATGAATAGTTTACATATCAAATTGGAAAATATCATATTGAACTTCATGCAAACATTGAGGAAACTAATAATTTGATACATGATCTAGCCCACTTTCATATGATAAGAGGCAACCTTCTAGGAATCTTCAAGATCTAACTTATTATAAACATCAGAGACCACATGTGTATCATTTTTACCTTCTCTAAGAGGAGACATATCAAGACTTGAATAAGAACAAGATTCAACACTATCAACTTCAAAACATGAAAACTCCATGTCATGATCCTTATTCTCCTCCTCAACACTATACCCATATTATATCTTGTCACTAGTTTGCATATCCATATCAGAGTCTGAACTCACTTGTAAATTATCAAGATTTTTACAAACCATTATTCTTTATGTTGGAAGGAGAGAACACATTAGAACATTCATTGAATGTACTTGCATACTTATAGCAATTGAAAGATCATCCTACAATGGTTCAATGAATGATTTAGAATCTAAAAAATACTCATAATCCACATAATCATCCAAAGAATTATTAAACATTATGTCAAGAAATTATTCATCATTTGAATCTGAAAATGCCCTGATGCTTTCATCATCTAATATATCATATTTAATCTTGTTGTATCCTAGTGACACAAAAGTACAAGGAGAATAAAAAAATCTAAAATATTGACCATCTGGTATATAATCTTTTTCAAAGACAATTTGTGTTGGGTGTAAGAATTGAGAGCTATCCCTCCCTAAATATCTCAGATACTCGTAATTCAAGAACTCAAAAATTTGTTTACTATGAAGTGAACCATTATCATCATTTTCACCCACTTCTAATATGCAGTCACAAGAAACATCTTCACTTATACAATTACTATCTTCTTGTTGACCACACATATCTTATGCCTCATACTAAGAAGGAGCATCACTTTCATAATCACAAGAGATAGCATCCATACTAGACACATCTCTATCATATTGGTTTATGTCATTCTCAATATCATCATTACTAGGTACAACCTCATCTGTAACCTCAAATTCAGGATCCTCAATATTATAAACTCGGATTGAAACTTGTTCGCTCGTGTCATTGTTTGTAAAGAAATCATCACAACATTTTGCATTAGCTTTCATTATCAGCATAACTACAGTTAGCATCATCAACACAACTGGAGTCAACATCATCAGCACAACTAGAAATAGTATCAAGAGCATTTTTAGACTTAGATTTCTCAATCCAATCTATCCATTTCTTAGTATGTTCAATACCATTTTTTTTATGCGATGCAGGCCAATTGGCATATTTAGGAACACAGAGCTCAAGAAACTACTCAATATATGTAGAATCTTGAAGATCAATACCCACTGGAAGCTCATTATATGCATTAGAAAAAATTTCATAAAACAAATGCATTGATTTTTCTCTTCTCCTTCCTACCCTTTTCCTTAAGAATAGAATGCAATCCTCTTGGATTATTTGATCTATCACATCTGCATCATCCTCAGATTCAATATTTTCAATATTTTTTTATCAACTCCCTGATCTGGTTAATACATCTTTCATTCTTGGTAGCTGGCCAATCAGTTGAATCAGGAAAACAAAGTGCCACAAACACATTAACCCAAACTGACTCCTAAGGATAAAAAGGAATATCATAATTCCTCACTGTAGAAGAAAACCTCTTGTAAAAAATAAGTGCAGATTCTCCTACCATTCTTTTTATTCTTCTATGTAGTGCCAAAATAAGTTCTCATAACATTTTTTCTTCTTGAAGGACTTTCTCAACATCTAGATCTACCAAAGGTATTCTAGATCTGGACAAATTAGGTAAATCTATATACTCTATGTCACCATATTGCTCTTTAAAACATTGTTCTAGTTCATTCACAGATCCCACAGAATCATGAGGTAATCCTTTAAACCAATCCCTAACATCTTCAACTAGAGATAAAAAAAAAAAAGCTTCATCATTACATCCTCAAGTATAATGTCATAGTCACCCATCAAATGAATAAACTTCCTTAAATGCTTTTTACAAGTGATGAAATTATTTCTGGCAAATTTGGGAAGTCTATCGCTAACTTCATTTGGAATAGCATTAGGATAACCAGGGATACCGTTGAAATTTATAGCTTGATACAACCTGTATTTATATTGATATGACATCTTAGTAGGAAAGATAGTTACAAATTTCCTCCTTCTTCCCTCTCAATTAGTGTTGATCACTTAATAAGGAAAATTTTAGAAACTGATTTTCATGGAACAAAAGTTATCCAATGAAAAAAAAAACCTCGATGTGATGAAGTTGCTACAAAAAGGTTGATTTGAAGTCACCTTCAAAAAAATTTATAGAGTCACCACCTCTTTGCAGAGGAAAAATTTGAATCATTTGAGATCTCTTTCCCAAATCTAACTTTCTTATAAAATAGAAAACTCACAAAACACCCCTAATAGTGTCTCATATATATTCCTCTTCTGACTATGGAGCCCAAACATTTGCGTCATCTCCACTGCAAGTCCACCTATTTCTTTGTAGCATTTCTTTAATCATACACACTGGTGCAATCAGAGAACTCGGAGTCATCACTCACCACTTTGTGAGATATTATGTGTATATCTTTTAGGAAATTTGGACTTCTTGGACAATATGCAATGACAAACAAACAAAATATGACTCACTTTCTAAGTATGAGGAATACTTATTTGTAGCGCATGATGATATAGCTTCTAGTACATGACTCTCCCCATTAGATTCACCATTTTTTTGGTGTTTAAATTTTTTTATGTTTTGAGAGCTACCAATATACCTTAATATTGATTTTAAGAGAGGTTAGCTCCAAATATGGGAAGGTCTTTAAGGTAACTGGACCAACTATAGGGATAAGACTTCCCTTTGCACTTATGAATCTACAAACCCAAGGAAGGTACACCTAATCCACATAGATATACAACTCTTTACAACTCTAGATTTTAACAACAGATAATGGTAATAAAGTATTAAATGGTAACAACTCATTCATTGACCTTCACTACCATATAATACAATAACCAACATCCACAAAACTTAAAAGGAACTGAGATGGTTTTGATGGTTAAAAGGGATAGAATATAGCCAAATCTAACTAGACATATATCAGTGTAGAATATACTAGTTCCTAATCATTGCTTTATCCATTGGTTAACAAAGTCTACTACAGATGCATAATACAAAGAAATAACTAATGTCAAAGATTCAAAGCCATAAATACAGATAACCTAGACCAAACCTTTCTTATAGGATCCTTATGTAGACAAACCAAATGAACCTATGTCAAATCTAAAGCATTATTTTATTTGATCTTAGATCAAAAGTAAGGACTAATGACATATACACAGACAAACTCCATGCAATGAATTAGAAAATTCACAACTCAAGAGATAAGAACCAAGGAGAGACTTGAATCTGGAATACTATATTAAGTATAAGGAGTCATGCTTGGGGTTCAATCTGTTTCAAAACTGATCTGTAAACTAGGATTTACAAGTTTATAACTTAATCCAAAATACAGATTTAATTCCCTGATCTAGGCATTAATTGTGTGGCTATGTGTTTTAAACGTTGAAATTACAAGAAATAGTTATGCTTTAAACACTTTAAATCAACTATGTGTTTAATTACATAAAAGAGAACATTAAATGTAAGAAAATGATAGAACATAAAGAGAAATGAGAGAGATAGAAGAGAAGATGCAAACACTTGATAACGGAGTTCATCCTTAAGGACTACGTCTTCAGGTCCACTTCTTAATCTGGGGACCGCTTTATTAAATTTGCCAAGCAAAATTGCCTTGTTAAAAATTCCAAGCTCCAAGCCTTCACCGTCTCTTTTCTTACAATTCTTGGTGTAGAAAACACCTTGTACTCTCTCACAATAATTCTCACTTAATCTCACAATAATTTTCTCTCCAGAAATTACAATAATTCTCCAACCTGGAATGCCCTTCCAAATACAAAATCACCTCCTTTTATACATGATTTTGACCAAAAATGGCTTAAAACCATATAGCCAACATAATAATTACATAGCCCCATTTTTAAATAACAAAATAACCCATTTTGGATTTTATAATTATAAGCCTTACAAATAAAACTAACCCCAAAACAATAAACAAATATATGGTTCATTTTTAACCATATATTAAATTTAGGGTGTTTTAACAAATTTCAAAGCCTAAAATAAGGCTTCTCAGCATAAATTAGAAATTAATTGGTTTTGTTTGTTATATATATCAATGGGGTTTTATTTCTAATATTTCTATGCCATTCATTTTTTTAAACCTTTTACTAATCCTGCTAATTACATTACCAAAATTACAAACCGTTGAACCATATCCCGAAAAAGGTGCATAGTGGAGCGGTTGGGCATCTGCGGAGAGACTTGAATCTGGAAAACCTCTTGACCCCTCTATGAAGGATTATCAACGATCATGTTTTAAATATTCAAATAAGAAATGCACCAAAACAAATCCCAAGGATATTGCATGGCCTAGTGGCAAAGAAAAAAAGTGGGGAATGGGAGGTTTAAGGTTCGAACCTCCTCAACTAATTTTTAAACAACCAAATTCGCATGAAGGAGCTTGAGACGCCATGTGGTACTATTTTATTTGCACACATCTTTGACACGTGTTAATCAAATATTGATCCAAAATGTTGACGTCATCAAAATTACCTTTTGCCTTGCAAACTTCAAGTTGTCATGACTTTCTCATATGACCTCTGTTTTTGATGAAACGAACACCATTGGAAATCTCTTAACAGGATATTTAATTTGAAACCCATTGTTCACCACTTTTGAGATGGTTAAATTTCGCCTTTTTCTGGCCCCCTTGGTCTACCTATTGACCAAACTTTGACCGAGCATAACTTCTGCATCCGAGCTCATTTTTCACCCGTTCAAGTTGCGTCGGGTTCAGTTTTTTGAGCTCTTCACAATGATGCTATGTTTGAGAGATTTTGAGACTATGGAATTTTTGGCCTTTCTGGATCCACTTGGATCAAAAACATACACCTGTTCAATAAATGCAAAAGACAGGTCACTTCTATTCTATCTCGATAAAGTCTAAACAATATGCCATACTCTCGCTAGAAAAAGTATGTAACTTAATGCTTTATCTTACTTCCCCAAGTTTCCAGCCCCTACTAAATGACCTTGGAAATCCCTTTATAGAAACATGGATTGCAACAAGCTACAGATCATTTAGGGTAAGGTGAAGAACTAAAGCCCTAACAACTACAAGAAAAAGAAAAAGCTTAGTTATTAAAAGATAAAATTTGATTGGAACACAAAACCTTTGAAATAACTACTAACTTGTTTTGATTCACCAAGTAACCTTTATCTTTGTGAAAAAGCAACCTTTTCCTTCATTCCTTCCTGTGCAATCTGATCTATAGTCGCCAAGCTTCTTGGGATGTGGGTAACAGTCCTTTAGAGTTAATAAAAATCCAACAAATATGATGAGAAACCCTTAAAAATAATTCTCAACATTAATGCACTCTGACAATATTTGAAGCAATCAGATCTCATCTTAGTAGCATCCCACAGCTCCATAAATATGACCCACAAAATCAAATTGAGGCATTTACTCGTCTATAGTAAATGACATAGTCCACCACTTGAAAAACCCTCAGAAAGGACTTAAAATTTCAAATATCTGATTTCAATGGCTACAGGTGGCACAGAAAACACCATTTACGATTGAGATTTTAACTTTAAACCAACATTAAAATACAACCGTAGATCCCCTTCAAGTTACCCGCAAGCCACAATCAGATATGGACACGTGGCACTATGTCGCGATGCCTTGATGAATATTTATCGACCATCTATTGTTCAAGGGAAAGTTCTAGTCATATAATGAAAACAAACTAATTTTCACATTAACCTTACCCTTGGCTTTGAAACCATAGGCCCCACCACCTAGGCTGTACATGTGTCGATCGATTGCAATGCCTCAATGACTAAACAAAGGTTATCTTTCCTTTGAGGCAATGTGACAGCCATTGGATCTAAGAAGATCTTATATGTCTTTAACCTAACCCTTAAGCATAGTCTGGCCCCACCACATACACATTTCAACCAAGTGTGAGCTATTAAACAATAATCTTCGTGCATCTTTTCTTAGCAATAAAGTGCCATATGTTAGATCTGAATAGATCTAACCATCAAGAAATTGTCTTAGTACCTGACATCTTTGGTCCCACTTACCTCCATGTGGTACAAGGACATGATCTCACAATTGATAAAAAGACTACATCTTTGGCATAGTAGAATCATGTGAATCATATGATCAAATTGGATCTGACAAATCTTTTAACCCTTTTGTAAGCCTTACCACTTTCCAGATGGCACACATGAATAAACTCACAAAGATTATCAATCATGCAAATTTCATTCATGGGAAAGCACCAACCACAACATCAACTTGATCTGATAGAAATTTAACCCTTCTGTAAGCCCGACCACTTTCCACGTGGACCTCAGTCACGTTTCTGCAAAGTTTTAACTAATGTGCATCTATAAATTGTGGAATAACGCCATCGTGGGATGAAACTAGATCTGACAATTATGATCCTAACATTATCTTTTGATCTCAGAAGGACACATGTCTCCTTATCATAATTCCTTAATGAATAACTTGACAACATCTTCCATTTGAGGCTTTACGCCCGCCATTGGATCAACTTTAACTTACATGATAGATGCAAAGCATAAAGTAAGTCGGGGACATAAAAATTAGGAAAAATTAAACCCTACTAGGAATTAGGGAATAATAAAGATGGCCTCATCGATGATGACTTAAAGGATATGAAACTTAAGTCATTTAAGTGGTTCAAAAGGGTAATGGTGTTTTATAATGTGCCAAAGGGTTAGGGTTTTTTGTTAAGAAGGAAACCAAACCTTAAGGACCTGAGACCTAAAGCAAAAAGAACCTGGCCTAAAACAATTGATAAAACATGAAAAAGACCTTGGAACCATAAAATTTTGATAGTGCAATCAGTGGCTTCAGTTGGGGATGTATATCTCTTGTAGGCATAGTAATATTCTAGAACTTTGAGTTAAGCAGACCACCTACAGAGAGGGAAAACTAACCCACAATAGATAAAAAATAGCATAAGTGACACCAAAACTTATTTACAACTGAAATCTCAGTAGAGTGACACAACCTCTTCCTCTTTATTGCCTTGATTTGAAAGACTCAAAACATGCTTGATGGCCCAAAGCCATCAACAAGCTTTTGATCCAACTTGCCTCTGTCATAAAAAATTCTCCGCTCCCTGCTCTAGAAACAAGCTGAAAATATAACTTTCATCTATCTGATCAGACCTATTGACACTTTCCATTAGCTCAAGATTCTAAATATCACCAACATATTCACCATTTGATCCTATGTGGAATTAGGAAGACTTTGAAAATGTAAATCATGTGGCATATGCATGTTGCATTCATTAGATAAAAATAAATTAGAACAAATGTAATATCTATTAGTATCAAAACCCATGCCACATCCAGAAAAATCACCATCCAACTGAAAGGTAAAGCACTAATATTCTTCCATATAGTAGGTATTAACATCATTGGATCTACCCACATCAATAGTTTTCATATCAAATGAGAAAATATCATATTGAACTTCATGTTCTTTATCCAAACATTGAGGAAACTCATAATTTGGCACATGATCTAGTCCACTTTCTATATGATATGAGAAAAAATTTAAGGAATCTTCAAGATCTAACTTATCATAAACATCAAAGCTCACATGTGTATCATTTTTACCTTCTATAAGAGGAGACATATCAAGACTTGAATAAGAAAAATATTCAGCACATGAAAACACCATGTCATGATCCTTATTCTCCCCCTCACCAGAGTAACCATCTTGCATCTTGTCACTGGTTTTCATATCCATATCGGAGTCCCCTAAAGAACTCACTTGTAAACTATCAAGCATACAAACCATTATTCTATATGTTGGAAGGATTTCACACATTAACACATTCATCATGTACTTGCATACTTGGAGCAACTAAAAGATCATCCTGCAATGGTTCAATGAATTATTTAGAATCTGAAAAATACTCATAATTTACATAATCATCCCAACAAGTATTCAACATTATGTCAGGAACTTCTTCATCCTTTGAATCTAAAAATTCTCTGATGCTTTCATCATCCAATATATCATATTCAATCTTGTTGTAGCCTACTGACACAAAAGTACAAGGAGAATCAAAAACACAAAAAATATTGACCATCTGATATATATTGTTTGTCAAACTAAATTTGTGTTGGGTTTAAGAATTGAGAGCTATCCCTCCCTAAATATCTTAGATATTCATAAGTCAAGAACTCAAAACAAATTTCACTATGAAGTGAACCATTATCATCATCTTCACCCACTTCTAATATGCAATCACAAGCAACATCTTCATTTATGCAATCACTATCTTCTTTCCAACTACACATATCCTCTGCCTCATACTAATATGGAGCATCACTTTCATGATCACAAGAGATATCATCCATACTAGACACATCTCTATCATATTGGTTTCCATAATTCTCAATATCAACATTACTAGGTGTACAACCTCATATGTAACCTCAAATTTAGGATCCTCAATATTAGAAGCTCAGATTGAAACTTCTTGGCTAACGTCATTGTTTGCAAAAGAATCATCACAACAACTTGCATTAGGTTCATTATCAACATAACTAGAGTCAACATCATCAGCACAACTAGAAATAGTATCAAGTGCATTTGTAGACTTAGATTTCTCAACCCAATATATCCATTTCTTAGTATTATAAATACCCTTGTTTCTATGGGATGCAGGCCAATTGACTGATTTAGGCACACAAAGCTTGAGAAACAACTCAATATATGTAGACAGTTGAAGATCAAGACCCATTGGAAGCTCATTATATGCTTTAGAAAAAAATTCATAAAACAAATGTGCTAATTTTTCCCTTCTCCTTCCTACCCTTTTCCTTAAAAAATGGAATCCTCTTGAATTATTTGATTTATCATATGTGCATCATCCTTAGATTCAATAATTTCAATATTTTTTTATCAACTCTCTAATCTTCTCAATACGTCTTTCCTTCTTGGAAGATGGCCAATCAATTGAATCTAGAAAACAAAGTGCCACAAACACAATAACCCAAAATGACTCCTGAGGACAAAAATGAATATCATAATTCCTCATTGTAGAAGAAAACCTCTTGTAAAAAATAAGTGCAGATTCTCCTACCATTCTTTGTATTCTTCTTTGTAATGCCAAAATAAGTTCTAATATTTTTGCTTCTTCAAGAACTTTCTCAACATCTGGATCTGGCCAAAGTACTCCAGATCTAGACAAATCAGGCAGATATCTATCCTCCATGTCACCATATTTCTCTTTAAAAAAATCTTCTAGTTCATTCATATATCCCATGGAATCATGAGGTAATCCTTTAAACCAATCCCTAGCATCTTTAACTAGAGACGAGACAAAAAGCTTCATCATTACATCCTCATGTATAATCTCATAGTCATCCATCAAATGAATAAACTTCCTTAAATGCTTTTCACAAGTGATGACATTATTTCTGGAAAATTTGGGAAGTCTATCTCTAACTTCATTTAGAATAGGATTAGGATAACCAGGGATATCGTTGAAATTTATAGGTCTATACAACCTAGATTTATACTACTGTGACATCTTAGTAGGCAAGATGGTTTCAAATTTCCTCCTTCTTCCCTTTCAATTAGTGCTGATCACATAATAGGGAAAAAGTTTGAAACTATTTTCATGGAACAAAATTATCCAATTAAAAAAATACCTGGATGTGTTGAAGTTGTAGAAAAAAGATTGATCTAAAGTCACCTTCAAATCACCTTCAAATCACCTTCAAAAAATTTGATAGGGTCGCCACCTATTTGTAGAGGAAAAATTCTAATCAGTTGAGATCTCTTCCCCAACCCTAACCTTCTTTAAAAATAGAAAATTCACAACACACCCCTAATAGGGTCTCATATATATTCCTCTTCTGAGTATGCTTTTAGTCATAGGAGCCCAAACATCTGTTTCATCTCCATTGTAAGTCCACCTCTTTCTTTGTAGCATTTCCTCAACCATGCACACTAGTGCAATCAGAGAGCTCAGAGTTGTCACTCACCACTTTGTGAGATATTATGTGTATACCTTTTAGGAACTTTGGAATTCTTGGACAATATGCAATGAGATAAAAAAAAACTCTGACTCATTTTATAAGTATGAGGAATACTTATTTGTAGAACATAAATCTATAGCTTATAGCACGTGACTCTCCCCAATAGATTCACCATTTTTTTGGTGTTTAAAAATGTTTATGCTTTGAAATCTACCAATATACGTTATGATTGATTTTAAGAGTGGTTAGCTCCAAATATGGGAAGGTATTTAAGGTAACTGAACCAACTGTAGGGACAAGACTACTCTCTACACTTCTAGCTCTACAAAACCAAGGTGGGTACACCTAATATAGATAGATATTCAACTCTTCACAACTATTTACAACTCTAGATTTTAACAACAGATAATGGTAAGAAAGTATTAAATGGTAACCACTCATTCATTGACCTTCACTACCATGCAGGACAACAACAAACAACCACAAAACTTGAAAAGAATTGAGATGGTTTTGATGTTTAAAAGGGATAGAATATAGCCAAATCCAACTAGACATATATCAGTGTAGTATATACTAGTTCCTGATCACTTCTTTATCCACTGGGAAATAGAGTCTACTATAGATGAAAAACACAAGGAACTAGCTAATGTCAAAGATTAAATTCCATATTTACAGATAACCCAGACCAAACACTTCTTATAGGCTCCTTATGTAGACAAACCAAATTCACCTATGTCATATCCAAAGAATTATTTGATTTGATCTTAGATAAAAACTAAGGACTAATGATAGATACAAAGACAAACTCCATGAAATGAATCAAAAAATTTACAACTCAAGAGATAAGAACCAAGGAGAGACTTGAATCTCCAATACTATATTAAGTATAAGGAATCATGTTCCTATTTCAATATTTTTCAAAACATACACCCATTCAATAAATGTAAAAGACAGGTCACTTCTATCCTATCTAGATATAGTCTAAACAATCTTCCATACTCTCAATAGAAAAAGTATGCAACTTAATGGTTTATGTTACTTCCCCAAGTTTCTAGCCCCCACTAAATGACCTTGGAAATCCCTTTATAGAAAGAGGGATTGCAAAAAGTTTTGGATCATGTAGGTATAGGTTAAGAACTAAAACCCTAACAACTACAAGACAAAGCAAAAACTTCGTTATTACAAGATAAAATCTTATTGGGACATAGAGCCTTTACAATAACTAAAAATTTTCTTTGACTTTCCAAGTAACCTTTGTCTTTATCAATAGGAAATCTTATCCTTCATTCCTTCCTGTGCAATCTAATTTACAGCCACCAAAATTCTTGGGATGTGGATAATAATCCTTTAGGGTTAATAAAAATCCTACAAATCTGATCAGAAACCCTTAAAAAACACTTGTCAACATTAATGCACTCTTAGGATATTTGAAGAAATTAGATCTCATCTTAGCAGCATCTCACAACTCCATAAATATGACCCAAAAAATCATATTGAGTCATTTACTCATCTATAGTAAAAGACATAGTCCACCACTTGAAAAACCCTCAGAGAGGATTTAAAAATTCAAATATTTGATTTCAACGGCTATAGGTGGCATGCAAAACACCATCGACAGTTGACATTTGAACTTTAAACCAACTTTAAAACACAACCGTAGATCTCCCTTTAAGTTGGGAGCAATAATTTGATTTGGACACGCGTTGCTCTCTTGTGATACTTTGATGAATATTTATCAAACATATCCTGGTCAAGGGAAAGTGTCAGCCATCAAATGAAAACCAACTAATCTGCACATTAACCTTACCCTTGGCTTCGAAAATATAGGCTCCACAACCTAGACTGGATACACGTCGCTCGATCACAATGCTGCAATGAATAAAGAAAGATCATCTTTCCTTTGAGGCAATTCGATGGACATTAAATCTAAGAAGATATGATCTATCTTTAACCTGACTATTATCCATAGTCTGGCCCTGCTGAAGACATGTGTCAAACAAGCGTGAACCATCAAACAATAATCTTCATGCATCTTTTCCCAGTGATAAAGCACCATCCTTTGGATCTGAACAGATCTAACTATCCAGAAGCTACCTTAGTAACCTAGCATCTTTGGTCCCACTTACCTCCACGGGCTCAAGGGCGTGATCTTGTAATTGATATATAGACTAAATCTTTGGCATAGAAGAATCACATGAATTACATGATCAAATCAGATCTGACGAATCTTTTCACCATTCTGTAACCCCGAACACTTTCCATGTGAAATACAAGGGTAAACCCAAAAATATTATCTATCATGCAAATTTTTTCATAGGAAAGCGCCAATCACAAGATCAACTTTATCTGATAGAATTTTAACCCTTCTGTAAGCCTGACCACTTTCAACATGGTGCTCGGTCGCATTTCGGTGAAGGTTTAACTAATGTGCAACTGTTAATTTTGAAATAACACGCATCGTAGAATGAAAAAGATCTGACGATTACAATCCTGACAATATATTTTGATCACAAGGACACATGTCACCTTGTTGTAATGCCTTAATGAATAACCTGGTAACATCTTCTATTTGAGGATTTATGCCCACCGTTGGATCAACTTTAACTTGCATGATAGATTCAAAGCATAAAGTAAGTTGGGGACATAAAAATTAGGAAAAATTAAACCTCTCTAGGAATTAGGGAATAATATGTTAGAATAATTGAGAGTGGGGGGGGGGGGGAAGAAGTTAGCTTCAAANGACATAAAAATTAGGAAAAATTAAACCTCTCTAGGAATTAGGGAATAATATGTTAGAATAATTGAGAGTGGGGGGGGGGGTGAAGAAGTTAGCTTCAAATTATCCTACAGTCCCAAATTCCTCTAGATGTATATAATTTTTTTTTTATAAACTTATAATCCAACTCGATGAAATGTATTTTGTATCTCAAACTTTACTCATTAGTCTTTACTGAGCATCACTAAATTAACACTGTGATTACCGATCAATGTCAATAAAGTAAAGTGTAAAGAAAAAATAACAATCCACAATATTCATGCACATTGACATATATATTTTTAATATGGAAACCCTGCTAAGGGAAAAAAACACCTGGGACCGATAACCCAAAATATTTCACTCTTCTGAAGTGAGCTCGGTGAAGAGCCAACCCTGTTAAAGATTACAATGCACATTATTAAATGTGACCTGGTTAGAGGATTTAAAATTAACATTTCTCTCTTTTCCATGCAGTCACTATGGGTTCAACAAGAAAACATTCAACACTCATTAGAATGTCATAATAAAGACTTTCACATCCTTCTCGGTTAAGAGATTTATCTATAACAATGGTTAAATTGATACAATAATGATCTGGTTCAAATACAACTTTGTTTTTCATATTTTCAGATCTATGCTAAGTAAATAATACCTTTGGTCAATTTTTTAGTTTAGTTCATCTCATACTTCATACTCCATTCTGCTCGGTAATGCTCTTTCCTCTATCGTTCGGTGATGTCTGCAAAAAATGCTCGGTTATGTCTTTAATCAGTTTGATCAGTCATGCCTAAAATTTATATGTGTGCATCATAGCATCATCATATTGATTCATACTGAATCACTTTTCTCTTATATAGATATCATAGCTCATTTAATTTTTGTCCTTCATATTTTGCCTCTTAATCTCCATCGTTAATTTTATCGCTTAATCATCCTTGGTAGTTGTGTTAAAAACATGTTTCCATCTTTGTCATCCAATCTTCTTTGAATTTTCATAACCGTTTGATCAACATAAGAATATTTATCTTTTACCTCAAAATCATCAACTTCCAGCTCAACATTCTAGTCGGCCTCGGTTTGAATTAACTGCTCAGTCAATACAGTGTTATGTCGGCAATCCCTAACTTGGTTATCATTGTGCTCGGTATACACAGTGTTTTACTCGGTGTTCACTGTCTCTCGGTGTATAAAAAACTCTTCATTTACCAACCACATAAACTTAGTTTGTTCTACTTCTCCAATCCATAATAGATTTCTTTTACCATTATGATACTGAAATAAGTTGACATCAATGACAATACATTAACTAATATTGTTTATCATCACATTTGTAACTCGGTTTACTATCAAAAAATGACTTCAAACATACAATTAGTTGTAGTTCATCATAATAAATATGGCCCCGCTGACGAGGAATTAAAGGACATGAGACTTAAGTGATTTAAGTGGTTCAAAAAGGTAACCAAATTTTATAATGTACCAAAGTGTTAGGGTTTTTTGTCAAGAAGGAAACAAAAAATTAAGGACTAGAGACATAAAGCACAAAGAATGAGGCCTAAAAAACTTGATAAAACATGCTTGGAACCATAAAATTTTGACAGTTTTAACATGTCCCATTAAATATAATTCAAAATTAATAAGTATATTTTGGGATTTTGACCAGGTTGAAGTTGTTTTAATTTTGCAAGTACTTATGCACAAGTGGTTCTTGTTTTGTTGGTCATAAGAATATAAATTAGTGGAAGTATTGCATCAGTTTTCAAGACATGAATCATGTACAAATGTTGAAAAATACTTGGGGCTATTTTAAATGTACAGTCACATCTAAACTAGTTTTCACATTCTTTCAGGAATTTCAAATTTTGTGTGGTGGTGAATATTGAAAAATGATTCTCATCATTACTATTATAAAAGTAAAATTTCCGCTCTAATGGTAATTTTATATTCAACTAGCAAGATAAGATATGTCGATGTCTAAGTATGTGGTGGTTACACTTCAAATCTTAAGCTTTTCTTCAAATCATTTTGGATAATGCATTGGTTGATAGTATTAATCTTGCTACAGTTAATGAAATGTTAGAACATGAAGAAGCAATGATATTTCTTGTAGAATCTTGATTCAAGCATGTCATGTCTTTCATTTCATTCAATTTGTGTTTGACAGTGACCATCTCAGGGATTGGATCACGGTTATGTTCTCTACTTCTAGTCACATCACCAGATTCTATTTGTGTCATAGTATAAGACTGACTTGAACTTTTATTTGTAAAATATTCGGCACAATGCCATATCATTTTATTAATTACTTTTGGATGAAACAAATATGTACAACCTTTTAAAATAAGTAATTTATTGTTTTTTTGGCTTGTTAAAAACTCAAG
The DNA here is from genome assembly GCA_018584345.1 of Thuja plicata. NCBI lineage: Eukaryota > Viridiplantae > Streptophyta > Pinopsida > Cupressales > Cupressaceae > Thuja > Thuja plicata. The sequence goes on from MU227673.1 coordinate 282,309, forward strand.
AGACATTATATATATTAAAAATTATGAAGAATGTATTGGTTCCCAACAGTATATTAATTTGTGTATACTATTTTAGAAAACCCTAGGAAATTTTAAAATAATGTTCAAAAAAATATATTACAAATTCTATTCTTTTATGAAGTTGGATTTCTCCTCTTCTTATCACTTTACACACTCTTACTTCTTCTCCCCTTCATTTCTTTACATCTCTTAATTCTACCAGTTTATATATCTTCTTCATGCCTTTTCACTCATATATTTTCATGATAACTCTTAATTAGCTTAAGCCCATGAAATTTCCTTTATTTTTATAATTATTTACCATTTTACTGGTTATTTAAGCATATTAAAGATGTTTTAAGGATATTTAAAGGGTATATAATGGATACATGGTCTCAAAATGACCAAATAGCCTCTATGATGCCTCACAATTCCTTTTTCTAATAAATAATTTTTTGTGACTATTTATGGTCATTTGGGTTATTTTTTCTATGTGTTATTCTGACCATGGTATATTTTGGCTTGGTTTACTCTCTCTCTCTCTCTCTCTCTCTCTCTCTCTCTCTCTCTCTCTCTCTCTCTCTCTCTCTCTCTC
>MU227673.1:283312-300467 GCA_018584345.1 Thuja plicata
AGGTGTCCTAGGACACATTAATGTGTCCTACAACCCCTTACAACCCCATAGGAACAATTATGATACACTGTGTGTGTGTGTGTGTGTGTGTGTGTGAGAGAGAGAGAGAGAGAGAGGTCATTGGGGATCCTAGGAAAACTTAATGTGTCCTAGGACCCCTTATGACCCCTTAGGATCCTTTATGACCCTTTAGGACCCCTCTCTTTCCATCCTAGGGGTTTTAAGGGTTATTAAGGGGTCCTAGGACACCTTAGAACCCCTTATGACACTTTAGGATTCCTCTCTTGACATCTTAGGAGTCGTAAGGGTTTCTAAGGGGTCATAGAAAATTGATTTGTGTCCTAGGACACCTTAAGACTCCTAAGGACACCTTATCCTCCATTACAATACACTTAGGACTCTTTAGGACACCTCTCTCTATAGCTTAAGGGTCCTAAGGGTTGTTAAGAGATCCTAGGACACATTAATGTCTCCTAGGACCCCTTGCAACCCCTTGCGACCCCTTAGGACCCCTTACCATACACTAATATATCTTAAGGGCTCCCAAGGGGTCGTAAGGAGTCTTAGGAGGTCCTAGGACAGACTAATGTGTCCTAGAAATCCTTATGACTCCTTAGGACCCTTTTGGACCCCTCTCTCTACATATTAGGGTTTATAAGGGTTGTTAAGGGGTCCTATGACACATTCATGTGTCCTAAGACCCCTTAAGTCTCCTTACGACCCTTTAGGACCCCTTACCATACACTATTGTATGGTAAGGGATCTTAAGGGGTTGTAAGGGGTCTTAAGGGGTCCTAGGATACATTAATGTGTTATAGGACCACTTATGTCCCCTTATCACCCTTTAGCACCCCTAAGATGTATGGTAAGGGTTTTGGAATTATGATTAAGATTTCTAGGGAGATGATGAGTTTAAGTTTGCCATTGCTGGGAACTTATTAAATCTATTAATTTTGGTGCATAGGTTGCCCTAACCAATTAACAGGATGGATAGGTGAGGCAAATATTCTAAGTGTTATGATCAGTGAGCAAGAAGATCATAATATTTTTCATTTTTGAGTAGCTCTTGAGATGGTGGTAATATTGGGAGATGTGATCATTACCTAAGTCTTATTATGATCACAGGAGTACATATTTATGACCATGATAGTTAACCCAACAGTGTGTGAAAGATAGTTTTTACGTAATTGTTATATGTGAATTGGTTGAGTTATAGATTAAAATATGTTGATCAACTGGTTAAGGTGGTTAAGTTAACAATGATTTTTTTGTATTACATTTTCAAGTCGACATGTGAATATTTATTAACATGAAGTTTCATGAGTTAAGTCAAATTGAGGGACGACTTGTGGATTATCTATAATGTTTAACCGACTTTAGAACAGTTATATAAATGGATGCTAAATCAGATTTTTAGGGTTTTTGATCATTTATTTTGTGGTTGCAATCAGAGACAGAGATTATGTATCATGTCAAGAGATCAGAGACTGAATTGGATCTTTTAGGCAAGTAATGTGATTTCAGATTAGCAAATTGAGTTCATTGCTCAAGGCTAACTATAATAGGTTAGAAAGAATAAATCCCTTAACATGGTAGATTCTAATAGATCATATTGTGTAAATCCTCTAACAAGGTGACTTTTGAGAAGGAGTTCAAAATACACTAGCAAGGTAGATTTGAACAGATCTTCATTATACTTCTAACAAGGTGATCCCCTAACAGGGCATTGTAAGATCTTCACTAGGAGACTCTTTTAACTACAATGAAGAGATTTGTGGGTCTCATCCCCACTATGGTTTTTTTCCTCTAACAAGGTTTTCCATGATAAAATTAGTTGTTTTATGGTTTATGATTTTTGGTTGATTGAATTATTTAACTTTTATTGCCTACTTAAAATTACTTGTTTGATTTTGTGGAAGTTACTTAAGAGCATAATCAGATTTTTGGTTGAATGAGTATGTGTTCTATTTTCACTGATTCACCCTCTCCTCTCAGTGATTCTATATATAAATAATTGGTACCAGAGACTTATGCCCTTGAATAAGTCTAACAAATTGGAAGAGATCCATAAGGGAGATATGGAGTTTTATAGAAGACAACTTGTTGAGGCTGAGGACATGATTGACAAACTTAAAGACCAGTTGAAGATCTCTAGGGATAAGAGATAGGAGCTTCTTGAATAGTTGACTGAAATTCAAGATCTTATTGAACACATTTGAGAAAAGTGGATCTAATGAATCTGAAGTTGAAGTTGTAACAAGGACATGCACAAGATGCTTGAAAAGATGAAGCTAGAAAAGAAAAAAAAATGCAAAAGGAGTTGGAAAACTTCTCATTAAGAATGGTTCAAGAGATAGAAGAAATGAGAGATGCAAACAAATCTAAGAAAGTTGTTAATTATTCCCTAAAAGACAAAGATGAAACCCTAGTAGCTAAGGTGGATAAATTTTTTAGATCTAAGCAAGAAACTGCTACACTAAGGGAATATCTACATAAGACTAATAAATAAAATATTAATATGATAGGTGAGAATGAACATATGAGAGATGATAATGCAAAGCTGAAAGAAAAGTTGAAGAATAATAATGACCTATTGAATAATTTCAACAAGAGTTCTGCTAAAAATGATTAATTAATCTCAAAATAAATGAGACATGGTGAAAGACAAGGAATAGGTTATTCTAAATTTGAAGTCGGTGAGTCATCTGGTTCTAAAAAAACTCATGAAGAAGACAAGACTCAACCCAAGGTGAAAAAAAACCTAGTAAGAGGAATTATAGACCAGTATGCTTCAATTATCACAAGGAAGGACATACTGCTAATGTTTGTTGGTCTAAACCTATTCCATCTTTTCCTAAGTTTGCAAATTCTTTTGTTAGATCGGTTGGTTATAATGATAGATCAAATACTTTTCAAGGTAATTGATAAAATTGTAACAATTATGGTCATAAGGCTAGTGAGTTTAGGGAGAGAATAAACATTGTGAGGCCATCTATGAACTAGAGAAGTCCTTACCAAAGGATGAGATAGTTCAATGTTACTTTTTCTACTTGTCACAACTTTGAACATATAGTACTAAATTGCAGGATGAGAAGTGGTAGAGGCAATGCTGGACCATGGAGGAAAACTGGTATGATGTGTTTTAATTGTAATAAAGTTGGACATCTTTCTAGGTCTTGCAGAGTGAAGAAGAATAACACTAGAGGTCAACAGGTGAGTAGGCCTGATAAAAATAAAGGCAAGAAGATTGTGAATGTTGAAGAAATTAAGAAGATGAAGGATATATGGGTAAAGAAAGGAGAATTAAAGTGTTCTGAAATGACAGATAACTCCACTACATTGGGTAATGTGGAGACTTCATCATCTAAATAAGTCAAAAAATTGGCTTAGGGGGAAAAAAACAAGTAAGATCTATAACCTATCCCCTAAGTTTGTATGCACGGTAATATATATCAGAATATTTGGATGCCTAATGATTTCTAATGAGGTATTTTTTATTACATAAGGTTCTATGCGACCACATAATTTTTTTTATTATGACATAGTGACTTTTATGTTTCTAACCATTGTGACCAGTTAAGGTTACTATTTGACCATTTTCATTTATTACTTGGAATCTAGATGTTATAAAGGAAGAAGTGAATTTCATTTGTCACTTTACACTCTATGAGCCAAGAAGTTCATTTGTGAGCATAAGATAAGTGATTTCTAAGTGTTTGTGAAGTGATTCTAGATTGGAGATTATGTTTTCAGGCTTGAAGTGAAGTGGTGTGTGAGGAAGGTTATATTGAGGAGAGATTATTGTTAGCATCATGGACAAACCTGAGCTGGTTGAGATCATTGATCAACCAAAACCTGTTTTCAAGTTACATCCTTTGAAGGTAGGAGAGAATGATCTCACTAGTTCCCTATCTTCAATACCTCATGGTGTATTTTTGAATGAAGATGTGAGATTATTTATTCATTGAAAAATTGAAGATCTCAGATATAGTGCTATAGTCGATGCATTTTATAGACTATGTGATGGAGCTAATCGTAAGGATGAGCCCAAGAATTTGACTAATAAGGGTTTTGAATATATTTTTGATCTACCTGATCATTTTGAAAATGAGTGGATTAGATACAACTTGATTTTATTCCATGATTAGTTTCTATGGATAGAAAAACCACTCAAGATTACCAAGGAAATTATCCAAGTGGTGACTGGATTGTGTGTGACCGTTGATGTACCTATTTTAAGAACTATTCCAACTAGATAGGTCACTCATCTTACTAATTCTAAGAAAGGTTAGAGTGTTATGACCATCAATGAAATTGAATATGTTGAAGTGAATTTTCTTCAATGGGGATCAGTTACAAATTTTATCAGTTGAGCTGATTGAACAGTGTACCCATTGGAGGCATAGATGCAGCCTATCAGATGATTAATGAAAATGCCCAATAGGACCCGTGTGAGGTTATTAGAGGGAATTTCTTTGTGAACATGGAGAGAAGAAAGAAAGACAAGAAACATACATGCAAGTATGGTTCACTACTAGTATGTTTATTCTTCTATTTGCAAAATCATTTTCCTAGAACTAGTCAGATTCAATGGTCAACTGATAGAGCTGTAGTATTACAAATCAAACAATGCATAATAATTTTAGGAAATAACTTCAATAGTTTTATGTGGGATTATTTTAGGGAATTTTTGAAATGAAATAATGAGAGGGAATGTATACCAACCAGTATAGTAGAGATATACACAAATGATATATGTTTCATTATGGATACCAATACATGCAAGTTGCAGGTGGTACAACCAAGAACATCTTGGGCCTTAGCGATGGGTTATGAAGTTGATGATGATATTATGACACTTCATTTTGATGAGCCATTACCAAAACCAATTGATGCCACTACACCTAGATTGGGTACCTATGAAGAGACCTATTTAAAAATTCAATCACATTTTATTGCACTTTTGATAGAAAGAAGAGTGACGGAAAATGTTGATGACTTAGCTAAACAAAGTGATATTACAAAGGAGATAATGAGTGAGACCAGGAAGAAATTTGAAACTAAATAAGTAGGAACTTCTACTATTGGATCAGATAAAGTTGATTTAGAGGTTTTTGTTGGAAATATATTGTAGGCTAGGTGACTGAGAGGGGGGGGGGGGGAATCNAGGAACTTCTACTATTGGATCAGATAAAGTTGATTTAGAGGTTTTTGTTGGAAATATATTGTAGGCTAGGTGACTGAGAGGGGGGGGGGGTGAATCGGGAACCAATAAAACATCTTCACTTTAATACTTTATTAGATTGTCTAATCTAATTGCATGCATGGAACATAAAAGAAATAAACATTCATAGCAATTGACACAAGTTATGGTGACCCAGAAACCTTCCAAATAGAAAATAAAATTGGGGTGGAGATGATACCCACAAGCTTTAGAACTAGAGTAATAAGTTGGTCGGTTAAGGCTTACAATTGACCACTTCTGATGGTCTGCCCTGTTAGGAAAAATAATGGCTGTTAGGTCCACCTTGAGAAAGGATTTATAAAATACAGTTAAGTATGCATTCTACTAGGAGATTTTTGAAGGACTCTTAGGTCCACCTTGTTAAAGGATTTGACTGATACACCTGTTAGAATGAATCAATGAATGATCTTCTATGCAACTCTGATTTGCTGGATAAGATCCTTTGATGTACAACTAATACCCTGAATGTGATAGATGAGTCTCTGTTGTTCCTTTATACTGATGTAGCCTTCTAATTAATCTGCCTCTTCATATTCGCATCCATACATGTATTCAATGTTGTTATGATGATTGATATCATTTTTACTATATCTTGTTATTATTGGATAAACAAAGTATCTTACATATATACTTATCCAAATCAATTACCTCCATAATTCAGCTACTATCATATTAAATAGTATCAATAAAATATGTACTAAGTCATCCCAATGCTTATACTTAGGTCCAGTAATCCACTCAGGTCATATACTAACACTCGGGCGATACAGTGAACTTGTCAACACTGGCACTCGATTAACACTGGGTGCTCGGTCCATATTGATTACTCAAAGATGGTATGCAACTCAAGTAACACGGGTGACTCAGCAGATACTTCTTGGAACTAATTAATCGTTCAACACTGCAACTGCTTGGCTCGGTCAACATTGCAAGCTGCTGGCTCGGTTAACACTATAATCATAAGAATGACTAAGTGTTTTGGAAGTAATTGAAAATATATCTCGCCATAGGGTCTACAATATCCCCCTTTGGCATTAGTGAAAAAAACACTTATCACACTAAAAATTTTGATTAAACAAACTGATAAGTCAAAACTCCCCCTTACCATGTGCTTGGCTTCTAGCTCAGTGTTGACTACTGCTCTGCAACTTGGTTGCAACTGACTCTATTTTATTATTTTTCAAAACTATTTTTTAACTCTATTATATATATCTTCCTCTTCTTTGTACATATATTTCCTCATATATATACATATATATCCTATCTTTCCCCCTTTTTTTTGACACAAATGCCCAAAATGCATATCTACAAGGTAATACAAAAATGTGAAAGGAAATCACAATGTTGCTTCAGAATTTGAGACAAAGCCTTGTCCCAATTATCTTTCAACACTTTCAGGATGTGCAACTCAATCTTAATTTCTGCAGACAACTCCATCATAAGTATGAGTTTCTTTGCATGAGCGATATTTTTTTGCATTACATCCATATGAGGAATGAGTTGGATTTGAATTTCTAATACATAGTCCCTTGTTTTTCGTTCTTTCCTCAGTAGCTCTACCTGGAGATCATTTAGATACCTGATCTTAACAAAATGTGTTGAACTTGAACTTGGCTCAAGTTCCAACTTGTTTGCACTTTCCTTCAAATCATTTTCAATCTTTGTCATCTTACTCTTTATTTCCATGGTAAAATTTGATGTGTCACTCAAATTTATAAATAATGCAACAACATTATTTACAGTGGTTTCTAGAGAGATAATAATGGTGGATAGCTTTACTTGATCTATTTTAATTTTACCTACAACATTCTCTAGAACCTTGTTCTCAATTTTTCCCTCTTCCTTCTATAGTAATTTCTCCCGACCACTAAGATCTTTGTTAAACTTGTGAACTATGTCAACAAGTTGGCTCATTATAGAGTATTTCTCATTGACTTCAATCTCTAGTGAATTAAGGAATATACCTTTGATGTCCTCTAGCACTCTGTTCCTTTTCTTCCCAGCTCAGAGCTTCTATTGTTTGTCTCTTTTCTTCCATAGCTCCCTAAGGATGTCCATTTGCTCTCCTATCAGGATAGAAATATCCCAATTCAGAATCACAATGTCTTCCTCAAGGTCAACTTCATCAGTAATTATTTCCTTTTCTTTACCCTTGACCTTGGGATTAGGTGAAGGAATTATTTCCATACCTTTCCCATCATCATCCTTATCTTTTCCATCATCATCCTTATCCTCAGTATTCAGTTGGAGTAGGTCATTAACTGTCTTTGCAACAACTGTAGAATCTATACCAACAATAGAAATATTCATAGTATCCTATTGTGACTCGGTCTAGCTTGACCAAGTAGTAGGTGGATCTTGATGCTCGGTTCCTTCTAAACATGATGTAGACTCTCTCGTCTTTTCCTTGCTCAAAGATAAGACAAAAAAACTAGGTGATTGGGGCAGGGATGCCATCACTTCCACTACTATCTGCTCTGCATCAGATTCATCAATGGTTTGTACCTTAGTTAGTTCTTCATCTTTAACCTATACATAAGGATTTGTACTTGGTTCCTCTGTCTTATCTTATTCCTTTTTTTTAAAAATAGACTTCCACAACTTAGTTGCGATGTGCACAACATCCTCTATTTTCTTTCCCAAGACTTGAAAGGTCCTAAACCTTGGAGTATGTCTACTCTAATATTTAGACATAGCATCTTCTACCTCTTTATGAGTCAATATAGGCATGACTATCTTCAAGGTTTGTTTTCTAATGTCCCTTTCAATTTGGACTACATTGTTCCAGTGAATGGTGATTCCCTTAAGAAGGTCTTCAGTCATTTGGCTTTTCAATTCCGATGGATCATAGTTCCATTTTTCCATCTTTTGTACTAATGCATCCTCAACCAACTTCTACTCATCCTTGGTTCTGGAAGCATAATTCAGTGATCTGAAACTCAACATACCACTTCCTTCCTTAAATTCTTCAACCTTCTGCTCAAAGGTAAGTGGTGGCTTCTTGAATGTAACTGTCTCATCTTCATCATCTTCTTTAGGAAATATCAGTTTTCTTCTAGATCTCCTAGGTTTGTTTGCAGTATAGGCAGGGGTAGAGGCCTTTGGTTTTTTATTGGGGGCTAGTGTCTTCTTCTTAGGAGGCTCTTCTTCTACCTCTTCTTCTTCTTTCTCAGGTTCTACTTCTTCGAAAGAGGAGAGTCAGATGACTTGCCATATTTCTTTCCAAAATTCTCAATTCTTTTCCTTCCTCTCTTCAAGATTTTGGGAATCTCTATTTCCAATGTTATTCTACACTTAGCTTCTTCATAAGTTCCAAAATATGCTAATTTAGAATCAATAGGCTGATTAATAAGAGCCTCAATAATATCTTTGGTCTCATCTATATTAACCCCATATTTAAGAGGTTTCACCCATACAACCCTAGGTTTGGCTTCTTGGATGTGCACTCTTTCATAGTCAACTAGGAAAGATATATCATCCTTATAGTCTTCTACCAATTTTTTGGTAAAATATAATATGTTCTACATTTTCTCCCTGAAACTCTCAAAGTAAGCATCCATGATGCTTCAAAATTGTCTCCCAATTCTTCTATAAACTCATTGGTCTGATAAAAATAGGCCTATCCTTCCTCCATACAACTATAGCTTTTGAAGGGAAAACCTTTTGATCATAAAATAATAAGTAGACCAAGAGTGAACCAAAATTGTACAGATTGTTCTTAGATGCCCAGATGCTCTCCATGTTTTTGCTTAGTTGTATGAGGTGCAACTCAGCAAGGTCAAATGATAGATTGTTCTTCACCACTTTGTATGCCAATTCCATAGCCTCACATGGAACACAATTTTGTCAGCTTGAACTATATATCTTATGTGCAATCACATTAATTCCAAAATTTAGCTCCATGTTAGTGACTCCATTCAACTTCATACCTCTTCCATTCCACTCGCCAAGATTCTTCTTAGCTAGATCAACTCGAGGTAGGGTTTTAGTTTCCTTAGGTTTATTGAGCATTGGGTACCCTTTCACTTGGTGTACCATCATCTTAGTGATTTTCATAGGTTGCTCCAACCAAAAATGCATATCATGAATGCAGCTCAAAATAAACCTAATCCACTTTATCTGAAAATTCTTCAGCATATGCAAGATATAGGTTAAACCCTTGAATTTGAGGTTCTTGAATTCCATCTTAAGATTTTTGAACACATAAAGTGCCTCATATGCTTGATTCAACTCAAATATGCCTAGCTTTTGAATGGTGCAATGATAGAAACTGTGAATGTCATGAATCAATAGTACCTTAGAAGGAATTTGGGAATGGTCTCCCATTTGATCTATCTCATTGCGATCGCTGGATGAAGTTTGAACTTTGGTGGTTCGCAGAATCCATTTCTCACTAACATCTCAGATCCCTTCTTGATCTTACTACTAGATGAAGATGCCATAATTCTCAAAATATTGATGAAACTTCACTGCAACTAAAGATTCCAAACACAAATTCGCTCTGAAATTTCTATAAGCTCTTAATCTCTCTTCAAACTGTAAACCTTGGTAAACAATAACCCTTCAATTTCATCATTTATGATAATTTTCACCTTAAAGTTTTCATTAAATGCTCCGTACATAGTAGATTCATAGCTCGGGTAGTTCTTCCAGGCTTACCCGAAAGCTCAGCAAAAACTAACTTCGCATCTTTGAAACCATATAACCCAACATAACTCGGTTAAGCTTAAGTAGCTGAGTTGTAACTGAGATCCTAACTCGGTTAGAACCATAATGTGTCCCAGTGCATCAATATGTACATTTGGACTTGCTAGCATATCTAGAACTGATGTATGATGGCTTGTATGCACAGTTCCAGTTGTTTCCTTACATCTTTATTCAGAGATGGTGAGTCCAATCAACGCACCATTTTTGGTGCCATTTGTTCCTTCATTGTTTTGGTCTAAATTATCAGGAGACTTCCTTACCCATTCCTGACTCATCTGAGTTTTGATTTCAAAAAAGTTTTCCTTTCCTTTCTCAAAACCAGTATCCACTTGTTCTCTATTCATAGAGTTCTTGCTTAGATGACCAAGTTTTTTACACACATAACATCTCTTAGTAGGATTCCTTTTTCTGAGGTGAGTCATTTCACAATTTGCACTGATGTGCTCATACTCACCACAATGACAAAATCTGTTCCATGTTTTGTAATCCCAACCAAAAATTGCATTAGCTAATTGTTCAGCATGGTTCCACTTCTTAGTTATGCACTTTGAAGACTTATGACCTTGTTTGTTACAATTGAAACATTTTCCCTCACACTTAGGTTTCTCTATGCATTCACTTGCCCTATGTCCATGTTTGTTTCACATGTAGCACTTACCATTAAACTTTGACTTCCCACTTCTCCAACACTTATTTGATGTATGCCCTTACTTACCACAGTGATTACATGTAGGTATCTTGTTCTTTTGAGTTCCTTTCTATGAGGATTTGCATTGTTCAGTATAACCTAATCCAATCTATCCATGATGTCTAAATTGAGTTTTCTCTATCAAATGATTCATGCATTATTGTGAATTCATCATTCTCTCATTAGTTTTATTTTTTGTATTGAGATCACTTTGCAGTTTTTCATTTTCAGTCCTCAGATTGATAACTTCCTAGTTTGTACTATTGAGTTGATTTATCATATCTTCTTGCTGAAGTGACAAATGATGGATTTCATTTTATTTTTCCTCTAATCTTGTACTTAGCAATCTCTTATCTTCTTGTGCCATTTGTCTGTCATTTTTTGCTTGGTTCTTTTGTTCCATGACTTCACATATTCTGACTGAATGAATTTCTTGTTCTCTCTTCAACTTTCTGACTTCTTCATGTAAAGTGAGATTATTTGCAATTAGGTCTTCAATGGCTGCATCATCTTCTTCAGAACTTATTTATTTTCACAAATATTCAATTCTTTCTTCTATGTTACCTTTTTCTTTCATTTGCATTGCTAAATCTTTTCTTATTTTTAGGGAATGAGAGAGTTGCTCCTTGAGTTTTTTGATTTGATCCATGGACACTTGTAGATCTATCTTTTCATTTTCAATGGATTTCTCTAGTATGTATATTTCCATTGCCTCTAATCTTTGGTCAAGCTATTAATCTTCTGATAAGAGAACCTTTGCTCTGATACCAATTTTTGGAAATATATTGTAGGCTAGGTGACTAAGAGTGGGGGGGGGTGAATCAGGATCCAATACAACTTCCTCACTTTAATCCTTTATTAAATTGTCTAATCTAATTGCATGCATGGAATAGAAAATAAATAAACATTCATAACACTTGACACAAGATATGGTGACCTAGAAACCTTCCAAATAGAAAGTAAAAGTGGGGTGGGGATGATACCCACAAGCTTTAGAACTGTAGTAATAAATTTGGTCGGTTAAGGCTTATAATTGACCACTTCTGATGGCCTTCCCTATTAGGAGCAATAAGGACTATTAGTTCTACCTTTTGAAAGGATTTATACTATATATTCAAGTATGCACTCTCCTAGGAGATTTTTTAAGGAATGTTAGGTCCACCCTATTAAAGGATTTGATCAATACACCTGTTAGAATGAATCAATGAATCATCTTCTATGCAACTCTGATTTTCTGAATAAAATTCTTTGATGTAGAAAAGATCACCTGAATGTAATAGATGAGTCTCTTCTATTCCTTTATACTATTGTATCCTTCTAATCAATCTTCCTCTTCATATCCCCATCCATACATGTATTCAATGTTGTTCTAATGATTGATATATTTTTTACTATATCTTGTTATTATTGGATAAACAAAGTATCTTACATATATACCTTTCCAAATAAATTACCTCCATAGGTCAGCTACTATCATATTAAATAGTATCAAACAATATATACTAAGTCGGTCCAATGTTGATACTCGGGTCTAGTAATCCTCTCGGGTGATATACTGACACTCGGGTGATACAGTGAACTTGGAAACTCAAGCACTCGGTTGACATTGTGTGCTCAGTCCTTATTGATCACTCAGAGATGGTATGAAACTCGGGTAACACTAGTGACTTGAGAGATACTGCTTGGAACTAACATCTCGTTTGACACTGCAACTTCTTGGCTCGGTCAACACTGCAAGCTATTGGCTCGGCTAACACTGTAATCATAAGAATGACTAAGTTTTTTGGCACTAATTGACAATATGTCTTTCCATAAGGTCTACATTTTTTACTACTACAACCAGTATGGATACAGGTAGAACAACTAGGAGTTCCACATTGAAAGAAAAGGAGAAGGAAGCGGAAAATAAACTTGAGTTAGTACAAAGGACTTATAAGTGGAAGAAAAGAATTACTCAAGGTTAAAAGAATCTAAGAGAAAAATAAAAAGGAAGTCTACTACTGAAGAAGATGAACCTAAAAATGATTCAGATAAGGACCAAGCATAATTGAAGGAAAGTGGAAAGAAATCTAAAGTAGTTGGTATGACAACTCAGAATTCAGTTAATCCTAAAACTTTCAAAATTTTGACACCAGATATTATTGCAGAAAGTATTAGGGAGTATGGTGTTGTAACTAATATAAACCGATGTTATGATAAATTTGATGATGGAGATAAATAGAATATTGAAGATGTTATTGTCTATAGTTTACATAAGTTTTATAGAGGACTTAGTGAATTACACACTATACAAGAAGATTGAGCTAAGATGGAGAGATTCTTTGATGCAAGCTAGAGAAATGATGGAACAAGCCTTATCTTACTAAATTGTGAATTACCTATTGAAGATGTAAATATTTTAATTGATGCAATAAGACCTGGATTCAAAACAAGAACTAGAGTATGCAAGATACTTATTGGGGAATCTCTGGAGGTACATCATGAGATAATTGTCATCATCAAGGATAAAATGAAAGAATACAAACTAGAAGAAACTACTCAAGAGGAGGTGATAGTAGGAGAACTTGGTTCTACAAAACATGCAATTGATGAAATTCTAGGTAATTTATCTTCTGATGCACCACAACAAGACCCTATTGTTCATATTGTGCAAGAAAAAAATGGATGACATAAGGATAATATTGTAGTGATGGTGATGCCTACTTCTAATACTATAGTTGGATAGGCTAGTGATACTAAAAATAAAGATGAAGGTGATGTAGAAGCACATTGAGTGAAAAGAAAAATAAATCTTGGTGAGAGTTCCAGTTCTAAGTTAAAGATAAAATTTGTTGATGTACCTAAGAAAGAAATTGAGGATGATCTTAAAGATGAAGATGTTAAGGTCATTCGAAGATGACTTGATATCTCTAAAATGAGTCATGGTGAATTAATGAGAATTTCAAACATGCTTATGTTGAAAGAAAAAATGGACCAATTAAGAACCGATAAGGGACAAGCTCAAGTTGTATTAGAGCCAACTAGAGATATTTTATTTGATCTTGTACCTAAAGTTGAAATTGATCCCAATGCTCCTAAAATTAAACAAATGGATATTGTGGTCATTTTTATTACTGAACAAGTTTCAATTTTTGAAGGCGCGACCATGCATAGAGCTAAGTTAAAGTATGAGAAGAATAGGACTGATAATTTGGTGCAAACCATAGCATTATATAGAGTACAAATTATAGTTTAGCTCACTAAGGTAGAGAAAAATTTGAAGGATATTGGTAAATTGCTAGCCAAGGTTTTCTGATTTTTCATTGTTTACTAAAGATTTGGAGCTTAAGAGAAATCAAGCTCAATAGGAACTTCAAATTTTGATTTCTACTTTTGATCCTATTTTACACCCATTAGCAACGAAAACTTTAGTGGCGATTATTTTCCATTTGGGAATGTCGCATGTCGGAGACCCGAGAATTGGTGAATATTTTTCATATATTGAATTGACCCTATTGCCCAACATTTATTAATATTGAGTTCAATGCCTGGGCCCATCGCCCATCAGTTTATTTAATTTTCTCCATTTCTTACACATTATCGCCAATGGAATATAATTTTTGGTCCCGGTAAATTAAAAATTTTTGCCTATAATTTCTAAGTGACCCCTAATCGATGACCTATATTTTCCAATAGTTTTATACATATATATTTATAGGTGGCCCCAAATTCGCATGGAATTTTACGGATGCATGTCTCAAACTGACAGAGTTTCGCCAACTTTATTAATCATACAAAGGTGTTGGATGACCCATAATCACCTCGAAAATAACAAAATATGTATTATAATTATACTGGATTTGCCAAATATTTGTATACCTAATACCTCCTACCAAATTCGCCAAATAAGGATTATTATAAAAATATTTTGATATCTCTATTTGATTGATAGTGAAGTTTCAGACTGTTGAGTGCAACTGCATACTGCATTGGCGATTTGCGACTGCATTGCTACAATTTAATTTGAGGCAAAGGTAAGTGATACTTATTTTTTGACTCTATGATTTTGAGTTTATTATTCCAGAATAGGTTTTCAAAAATGGGGTTTCTTTTCCCTTTCAGTCCAAAATACACCACACGTCGTTGATCTGCACTCATCCAATGGTCGCTAGTAGTCACTATCATGTGTCACAATGTCACGGGTCCCATTAAATTTTGGATTTTCATCTGATGTCACTAGGTCATGTGTCACTTAATCATTTTAAATTACAACTTCAGCTTATTAGTTATTACATTTAATAAATGTTTAGTTTTACAGTGTAGTCTAATTTAGATTTTAATTATACTTAGTTGAGGGTTAAGTCATGACATGTGCCTTGTTTCTGGGGTAGGTTTGGAAAAAATAGGGTCTCTTTTCCCTTTCGACCAAAAATTCACTGTACATCGTCGATCTATGCTCATCTAATGGTTGGTAGTCACTATCTTTAAAAATGTTACATTTCTAATTAAATTAAATATTTAACAATTAATTATACTTTGAGTAATGTTTAACTCAGACTTTAACATTGAATTGAAGTCAATTATTTCTATCTGTATTATAATTGAAATTACATATTATCACACATCAATATGACACATTAGGAAATTAAAAATAGAAACTTATTTTGTCTCTAGACTGATAAAGAAACTTAATCGTTTTAAAAACTCAGAATCTCAGTCTTCATATTTAAAATGGAAGTACTAATCCATCGCTTAAGCATACTTAAATTTCTAATACACAGATAAAGCAACTAATTAAAATATTGTAATCACAGAGAAATCTAAGAATCATTTTTTGTACCCATAAAAAGAAAATTGAAACGAACTTGGAAAATTTTAATTTTTTTTCTTCATAAAATTACATTGTACAATAAAAACAGAAACCTAGTCCTACTTGGAAACTTCTTATTGGTATAAAAAAAATGTGAAGCTTTGCATGTCCGTTATCAAAAGACCAGGGTAATGGGAATGGGTAAACTAGGGATCCTCATCTTCCCTTCCGTCTGAGTAGAATTTTCTACAGAGGATAATCTCTGAGAATTATTTAAGCCATGTGTAGTCTGACTTGTCGAATTCATCAAGAAAAAAACATTTCTGGAGAAAATCCCTCCCAAGCCGTGCCCAATTCCTGTGTCGCTTTAGTTGCTTGTCATTGAGGTTCAATAGAATGGGTTGTCTGGCCACATTTCTACCCAACTCCAACATCTTGGGTATATCGCTTGTCCAAGGAATACCCACCCCTAATTCCACAAAAAAAAGAAACATCTACATTGTCCTCCAAGAATTTTTCTTTAAAAACCTTCATCAACAACATCAACATATCCACCTTCTTTCCTCTGAGGTCAAGGAGAGACGTGAAAAACTAGGACATAATGTCTGTGTAGACATGGTATCTATCAAAATTCTCAAGGAACTCTCCACCTAATAATGTCAACACAATAGAATTTATAAAAGCACCACCACCAACCTCCCTACAAACACTAGTGGAGATTTCTTCTGAGACATTGCCCAAAAAGGACCTCTGGTCATCTAGGGATGTGCATCTCAAATGGATTGGTGTGTCCATCATTAATTCTTGACAGCGTAAAGACCTACAAACCTAAACCTTAAAACCAGAGGCAGAATTTCAACCACCGATAGCTCTGACTCTTAATCTACCAAAAGCAAAATGAAGAATAAAGAAGTAAGATTGTCTATAAATAGCCTTGACCCCTTGATTGATAGTGATCACGGATACTTAGCAATTAATTATTCTTTCTTTAATCATATTTAATCCATTTTCCTTAATCTTTAATGTAAATCTTTCCCATAAGTGCATTATGCATGTGAGAGATTTAAATCCATTGTCCTTAATCTTTCATATCTGCATGTAAATCGTTACCATAAATGCATGCATACTATCATAGTTAAAGATGGAAGTTGAATAATGTCATTGATAAGGCATTTATTTCTTATCAATTTACGAGTTACAAGTTGTAGTTTCACTATCCATCGTCCATGTAAAAAAATAACTAGCAGTAATCAATGATCATGGTTACAATGCACTTTTAAGGTTTGATACGTGTCATCATTCTAGTGACTTCCTGTAGAAATCTATTTCCTTCAAGAAATTTGGCCTGAAATTAAATTTCAGCCATT
Organism: Thuja plicata; assembly: GCA_018584345.1. Taxonomy (NCBI): domain Eukaryota; kingdom Viridiplantae; phylum Streptophyta; class Pinopsida; order Cupressales; family Cupressaceae; genus Thuja; species Thuja plicata. The sequence goes on from MU227673.1 coordinate 300,109, forward strand.
GATCTAGGATCATCGAACGGTCTCAAATAATACATTTAATAATATAAAAAAAAAGGATATTACTAATTAGGTTGTGTCCATGTGTGATCAGTTATATTCGCAACAAATAAAGGTGATATTCGTTCGACATTATATAGAATTAATTAAAATGTTACATCTCTAATAAATTGCCATTTGGCATTGGTCCACATGACGAGTTCCATCCTTTGAAAATCACCAATAAAATATTTATTTTTCTCATAATTAAAAAAAAATTAGCCAATAAAATAAATAAATTTTTAAACGGTAGATAAATTTTGCCAATACATTTATTTTTTTCCCTTCAAAACAAATTCATTCACTCGTACTATATATATATA
>MU227673.1:300548-319426 GCA_018584345.1 Thuja plicata
TATATATATATATATATTCCCCCACATTAATGTATTATTCACCAGGATTTTATGGAATTTTCATTTGGCAGGGAAAAAATTGCCTTCGCCTTTATATTATTTTCTTAATTTAGAAAAACAAATTGCCATCATCAAGAAAAAATTTCCCCTAAATTAATGTACAATTCGCTAGGATTTTACACTTTTTCCTAGGAGAGGGTTTCTTAAAGTTATCCCTGGCCATTTGTAGCCTATGGATCACAATTAAAGGTGATAAATCACAAGTTGAAAACATTTGAAGGAGATCAAGACAAGAGGATTACAACATTGTTGGAGTTGCAGAGTTATTTGATTCCTCCACTTGATATTATGCAACAGACTGTTAAAGAAGCAGAGGTAACCTTTGCATTACCTAATATAAGTACTCTTAAAGCCATGGAAGAGTTAGCTTCTATTTTTCATGAACAACTCAAAGGTATTATACATTTACATAAATTGTGGGAGAATTCATTAGATACTTTAAAATAAAATTTTAGATATGTTTTTGCAAGGCTGTGATAGGTAAGATTTTCTTTTTGAAGCTAAGATTTGTACCTTTTTCATTGTTGTCAAAGGGGGAGTAATATGTAGAAGTTCAGTGAAATGGGGTATAATTGGTATATGTTTGGTAAGCTAAAAATACAATTGAGGAAGTGATCGGTATACATCAGATAATTATATTACCTATTGTTCTCTATATGTTTTTCCATCAATGCCAAAGGGGGTGATTTTTGGCATTATGATGAATTTTGGTAGGGAAATGATGAGTTTAATTTTTTCATTGTTATAAAATTATTAAATCTATTAATTTTGGTGCATAGGTTACCCTAACCGATTAACAGGATGAATAGGTGAAGCAGGTATGCTAAGTGTTCTGATCGGTGAGCAAGAAGACAGTAACAATTTTGAGTTTTGAGTAGTGATTAAGATGGTGATAGTATTGGAAGATGTGATCATTACTTGAGTCTTATTATGATCATTACTTGAGTCTTATTGTGAACTATGTCATAAATTCATGACAACACAAGATCAAATTTAATTAAACAATCATCTTATCTATGACTGTCATAACATGACAGATTTATGTCCTCTAGATAGACCCGTACTCAGATGTGTATAACTTTTTATTCTAATAAAAACTCCTTAATCTCTCAGGTGAAGATGGGCGTAATTAGGTTTTTCAAAACATATTTAAAGCTCATCAAAATCCAACTATTGAATTGAAATTTATGGCCCCCGCACTGAGGGTCATGTTTTCTGATATTGTATTGTTTGTCAATCAGAGATCTCTATTTTCAAACTCTTGTATATACCTGCATTCAAACACTCAATGGCACATACTTTATATTAATAGGCTTCTCCCATAATCTATAATAACCAAAGAAATTAGAGAGCCTATGTGCTCATTTAAACTTCAAAACAATTGACTGATTGCACCAAATAAATAATAGGGACAATCAATGTAAATGAGGACTTCCTCTGTTCAAAGCCTCATAAAAACAAATAAACATGTATGTAAATGGTTAACAATAGAAACCAATGCTATGTCAATCCTTTTCTAATCACATTTACATTGGATTGGAGGTTATTCAAATACAAAAGGGCTAGCTATAACCTCACGGCAGAGAACAAGAAAGTTGTAGAGATTTTCATTTGTATTCAAAGAAAACTTTATTTCCCTCTCTCTTCCACACACCAAACCCTCTAAAAATTTCTCCAAATTTTAGTTTTATGTGTTTATGATGTTTTGGTCAGGGTAGGAAACCTATCTTGTCACTTAGAGTTTCCACCTAGCCTTAGAACCTTTTGGGAAAGGTTACTTCAACCCTAGGTGCGGCCTAGATAACACTTCCTTGTGGACCTTGGTGTTTATCTCCTAGCATGGGGGAGTGGGCCTTTGGTATCCATGTGGCTGGGTGGTAAATCTTTTATCGAGGTACCTTTCACAGTTGCAGAGCTTATGGATTCTTGCTTGTGTATTGTTCCAGTCTTGAAGGAAGAAAACTTTGTATTTATCTTTCATTATTCTCAAATGTAAAGCTATTATTACCTCCTAGAGGAAATGAATGTAATGTAGCATTTAATGTGTTTCAATTTGATTCAATTTGGATGGGTAGATCTAGGGAAAAGAAAAGGGAATGGTGAACTTTATGTTAATCGTGTTGTTGGAAAAGCAGAAGCAGTTTCATATATGTTTCAAGAAAAGTGGCATGTTTCTTATTACTATCGTTCAAGAAAAGTTACTAAAATCAATGTGTTAATTTCATATGAGGAATAGTTTAACTCCTAGATAAATTCTTTTACAAATATTATGCTTTAAATGTCTATGAAAGAAGGTTTAGGGAATATTGATGGAATTAATTGGTTAGTCATCAAATGATAGCATTTATATTTCTCTCTACAGAATTTTAAAGGTTGTGTGATAAGAGTTAGTACAGTTAATGATCTTAAAATAATTATAAATGTACTATTAGGGAACCTTGGAAAGATTGTAAGTTAAATGATGTTGCAAATCTTTTAAAGTTCAAGATTTTTCATAATTCGTTACTTAGGTTTTCTTTTCTAAAGAGAAACTTTGTTCTCTTTCCTGGTTCCCTTGCGGGGCATGACATACTGATTGAAATCTCTTGCTCAAATGGTTAAGGTGGTTAAGTTAACAATGATAGTTAAATATTGGTATTATGTTTTTGGGCCTACATGTGAAGATTTGTTGACATTAAGTTTAATGAGTTAAGTCAAATTGAGGGACGACTTGTGCATTATTTTTATTGTTTAACTGACTTAAGAATATCAATATAAAGGGATGCTAAATAAGATTTTTAGGGTTTTTTTATTGTTTTTTGAGTGGTTAGAATCATAAACAAATATTTTTTATTATGTCAAGAGATCAAAGACTGAATTGGATCTTCTAGGCAAGCAATTCCATTTCAGATTAACAAATTGAGTTCATTTCTCAAGGCTAACTCTAATAGGTTAGCAAGGGTAAATCCCTTAATAGATGGATCCTAATAGATCTTATTGTGTAAATACTCTATCAAGGTGACTTATGAGAAGGAGTTCAAAATCCTCTAGTAAGGAAGATCTTAACAAATCTCATTGTACTTCTAACAAGGTACTAGTCAATCCTAACAGGGTGAGCCCTTAACAAGGTGTTTTAAGTTGTTAACCAGGAAAATCTTTTAGCTACAATAAAGAGATTTGTGGGTCTCATCCCCACTATGGTTTTTCCCTCTAAAAATGGTTTCCATGATAAAATTAGTGGTGTTATGGTTATGTTTTGTGGTTGATTGAGTTATTTTACCTCCATTATAGAGTTGCAGTTACTTGTTTGAGTTTGTGGAAGTTACTTAAGAGCATAATTAGATCTTTGGTTCAATGAGTATATGTTCTATTTTTTCTGATTTATCCCCCCCCCCTCTTAGTTCTTCTATATATCAAAAAATGGGTGCTAAAGGGTCCTATGGGGTTATAAGGGATCCTAACACACATTAGTGTTTTGTAGGACCCCTTAAGACCCCTTAGGAACCTTTACCATACAATAATGTATGGTAAGTTTTCCTAAGGAGTTGAACGGGGTTTTAAGGAGTTCTAATGTGTCCTAAGACCCCTTGCGGCCCCTTAGGACTAGTTAGGGCCCCTAAAATGTATGATAAGGAACCTTAGGGGATTGTAAGGGGTCCTAGCACACATTAATATGTCCTAGGACCCCTTAGAAACCTTTAGGACCCTTCTCTCTAAATCTTATGTTTTGTAAGGGTTTTTATGGGATCGAAGGACACATTAATGTTTCCTAGGACTCTTTAAGACCCCTCTTTAAGACCCCTTATGACCCCTTAGGACCACTTACCATATACTAATGTATGGTAAGTTGTTCCAAGGACTTGTAAGGGGTTTTAAGGGGTCCTAGGAAACATTAACATGTCCTAGGAGCCCTTATGACCCCTTGGGACCCTTTAAGAACACTCTCTCAACATATTTGGGGTCTTAAGGGTTGTTAAGGTGTCCTAGGACCCATTAAGACTTCTTATGACCCCTTAGGACCCATTACCATACACTAATGTATGGTAAGGGGTCCTAAGACATGTGTCTTAGGACCCCTAATAACCCCTGATGAGCATTTAGGACCCTTTAGGACACCTTATGACCCCTTAGGACCCTTTAGGACCCCTCCATTTATAATTTAATCTTTATGCCTCTTTTTAATCATCTCTTCATTTGACATTTTTCACCTTACCCATGTCTAGGTTCAATGCATCCTAAAAAGCCAAAACACCTCTACCACCACTTAATCTCAATATCTCATTTCTTTTTTTTCTTCTAAATTAATGTAATCAAAGAAGGATGAATCTCCAAAAAGATGTATAACCTTGCAGCATGAGTCAATACAGTGGAAATAACAAATTAAAAAAGCGCTAGGAGTTCAAACATAACAAATTTTATTGCCATCAACAAGAAATTACATCAAATTAACTTCAAACATGTCAGGATGTAAGACCTTCCTAGTTATGGCCAAATAAAGAATCACTCTTAGATCATAATTATTATCCACTACCTCTTAGCACTATCATTTTCTAGGATGCTTCACACACTTCCTAGATGCCTCAACCCATATAACACATTATATTTATACATTGCCACCAACGGGTCGGCCCAAACAAGAAACTACAAGGAAACATTTAACAATATTTAGGGAAGAACCCAATATGTGAAATACTAATCATCAAATAATAAAAAAATAATGTATGATCATAAATATAGGTCAACAAAAATTCCTGTAACCAAGATCCATAACCGCATACACTAATATCCATCAATCACCAACCGCACAATGAAATCCGTAGATTGTCTAAAAAAGAAATGGACACATTACCCATATCCAGTAGATGAATCCACACTCGAACAACCGTGAACCAAAAGAGATGAAATCATAGGAAAATTCTCCCAAATAGCCCCTAAGAATCAAGGCATGATCACACTTGGAGATTCCACCATCAGAAACATAACAGCCAACCAAACAAAACTAAAGAACAAAATAGAACCCGACCAATCTTAAGATAACTTCCTCTAAATAGAATGAAACACAAAGCGATCATATAAAAATATTCTCCAAGATATCTAGGAAAAAATCATTCAACCACATCAGATAAATATCCAACAAGAGTGGTCACCACTTAAAACACCAAAAGTGTCCCACTGGAACAAAAACATTGACAAACAAGAAGGAAATTTGTTTTATTGATACAAGATAGCCAAATCCCAAGATGCTCCTACGTCAGATACTCAGGGTTAATAAAAAAAGTGAGCCCTATAAGAAGAATCCATATCATGAAGAAATTTTGATCACAAGAATTCATCTTTACCTTCAGCTTCCCAACCTTCAAGAATAACAAGATGAATCTACACATACCAACTCTCTAACTCCACTTATCAAATCTCCAAACCCTCTGCACTCCAATATACCATCTAGAAACCTCAGTGACAAGGAGAAATCAATCATAAAAAAATTATGCATCAGATTTGCACTCTCCTTCTCAAACTCTCTACACACTTTTGCAACTTCATACATGTATGATTATGCTCAGTCATCAGATAAAAAAAAAGAAAATTAGGAACATTGTTGAATCCACCACCCTTATCTTTCAGTCATTCATCCATATTCATATTCAATCTCAACAAATCCATCCTCATTCTCAAGTACCAATTCCTTGTTGTATTGTTATTTCATGGTTTTTCATTGATGTCAATATATATTTCACTTGGATGTATTTGAAGTCTCAGTAAGACTGGTTATTATAGGTACAAGTGATATTGACAGATATGTATGAAAAGTGTATGGTGTGTGAGAGTATGTGAGAACATATATGTGTAGAGGGATGAGTGAATACCTTATGTCTAAGGTCAATGGATTGTATATGGTTATTTGCATGAGTTACAACTATTTTGGTGAAGACTGGTTACAGAGTAGTGACAGAGGATTATGATAGTGATGGGCTCTGATTTTTTGGGTTAACTTAGATGTGAGCATGAGTTATGGTATGTGATCTTAAGGCATGATAGAATATATAAGAGAGAAAATTCTTTGTGAATCTTTGGTCACTGGATTCTTGGTGATGTCAGTTGTGGCATGTGGTCTTGCGAAAACCTATTTGGAGCCGACTACAGAGTGGTATCGTGTTTAATGGATGACGAACGTGATTTATGGATCTTGGTGTGTAAATGATGATTTATATTTGTTACTTAATTTTGTAAGGTACCATGTGTATCTTGGCAAGGGTCAATGTAATATATTGTACATTCGAGATGTCTTAATAGGCTGACCTAATTGCTTATTGTAACTTGTATAAAGGAAAGTAGTGTCTTGATGTAAAAGGAATATATGATTGGATGATGCAAGATTGTGAATGTGAGTTCTTCTCATATAAAGTGGTGATTGTGTTTTTAATGTACTTCATTAGAATTGTATAAGAAAATAAAGTTTCTATCAGTTAGTTCACTGTTATAGGTATAATTTTATACTTTTATTTGGACAATGGATCCAAAAGGTGGGTTTAGCCTTCAGAAGGTTGATTTAACCTTCACTTTGGGTCGTATTATCGAGAAGTGAGCTCATCATTTCATTCAACCCCTAACAAAGTATGCCATTTAATAGAGAATTTTTAGTAGATGTAATAATTAGCTCCTAGCAGTGCTAGATCACCTAACATGGATGCAATATTTCTAGTGCATTATTTGTGGGTGTTAATTCCCACTGAGATTTCTCCCTTAATAGGGTTTTCCTCAACAACAAAATGTGTGTTATGGTGTTATTCAAATTTGTATTAAGTAATTGGTTTTTAATTTTAAACTTTGTATATTAATTAGGCCCACACATGATTTAACCCCCCTCTTAGTTGTGCTAACACTTGGTATCAAAGCGTGTGGTCCTCTGAGATTGAACCTACTCCAATGATCAATATAGGAGTATTATCACCAAGATTCATCTTGACATGCCTCATTAGTAGTATTAGGTTCTAGACTAACCTCTGATAGTACATTTTCCATCCATGAACTGTTAGTGATATCCCTTTTCTGATGTCAAAAGTAGAACCTAATACTACTAATGAGGCATGTAAAGATGAATCTTGGACTAAGGCAATGCAAGAAGAATTGGATCAGATAAAGAAAAAAATACTTGGGAATTGGTTCCTAGACCTAAGGATAAGAATGTGATTGGTACTAAATGGGTTTTTAGAAACAAAATGAATGAAGAAGTAATGGTTCTAAGGAATAAGGTTATATTTTTTTGTAAAGGCTACTCACAACAAGAAGGAATAGATTTTGAAGAAAAATTTACCCCTATTGATAGGTTAGAGGTAGTGAGATTGTTCCTTTCTTATGCAACACATAAAGACTTCAAAGTATATGAGATGGATGTGGAGGCTGCATTTCTGAATGGTAATCTAGAAGAAGTCTACATTGAGAAACCTGGTGGTTTTCCTTTGATAGATAATAGATATATAGCTTGTACAATAAAAAAACCATTATATGGACTACAACAAACACCTAGTTCATGGTATGCTTGACTATATAGGTATTTATTAATCTTGGTTTCAAAAAAGGCATCATAGATAATAACTTGTACTTGACAACTAATGAAGATGGAATCTTCATTATTGAAGTATTTGTGGATGACATTATTTTTGGAGGCAATGATGAAGTGATCAAGAAATTTTCTAAAGAAATAACAAGTAAATTTTAAATTTCTTTGATTGGTGGAATGAAGTTCTTCCTTGGTTTGTGAATTACTCAAAATTAACATGGTATTTTTATTTCTCAAACCAATTATCTTAAGAATTTGCTAAAGAATTTTGGGAGTGAAGATAGTAAACCTATTGGAACACCTTGTTGGAAATACAATATGGGAAAGAAAGATGTTGAGAGGGGGGGTGAATTAGATCTTCAACTTTTATCTCTTAAAACAAATTGATTCACAATCATACATAAATGTAATTGATCTATCATCTAGTAGCATTCATGACAGTAAGTAAATAACACAAGACACAAAATTTTGGTAACCCCAAAACCCAATAAGGTAAAAATGGGGTGGGGATGAAACCCACAAAAACTCCACTACTACAGCAATAAAGTGTGCCTATTAGGGCTAAAATATTTGATCACAATATGTAATCTATCAGTTAAAGTTCTGCCCAGTTAAGAGCTACAGATCATTACAATCTACCTTGTAAAAGGATTTAAACCTACAACAAAGTAAGAACTCAGCTAAGAGATTTAGAAAGGTATGTTAGAACCACTCTGTTAATATATTTCACCTCATACACTTGTTAGAATGTTTTAAGATCTGATCCTTCGTTATGCACTCTAATGCTAATAACAGATCTCCTCTTTTCAATACCTTCTCTGATCTAATAATCTAATATATCTTTACTCTACTTCTCACTGCACTTTCACACTCTGCTAGATCTATGCTTCCTCTATAAAAAAAACCCTTCACACATCTCTCCTGTACACATATGCCTTCTCTCAATACTCTTAAAATTAGGGTAAGAAGAAATTTTCATATACTTTATGGATCTGATAATTAGATCTAGATCAACGATCAAGGTCAAATGCTTATGCCGCTTGGGCAATATAATTTTCTGATTGGCTCCATGCCACGTAGTGGGATCAAATAATTAAATGTGTAATTATCCCATTGAAAACATTAAATACTTAGATAAGTTAGCCCAAAATAGTTTACCTTGAAATTGGTGTCAATCCTGACATACATAACAAAACTATCTTGCTCGGCACAAAAAGACTCTATCTCTTGGCATGAACTAAACTTGGTAACCATTTGACTCAGAAACTATTATCTACTTGGAAATGACTATGCTGGATAGCTCGGCCTATACTGGATAGCTTGGCTACAGTGATGACCGGCTAAAACTACCTAGATAAATGACTAAGTGTGGAACACTAATGATCAACAAAACTTAGAGATCAACAATCTCCCCCTTTGATATTAGTGGAAAAAAAACTTATCATTTACATTCACAAAATTTTCCTAAGTACATAATGCACTCCACCTTAGATTATACTTCATACTTCATACATTATCTCAACAAAGATATTTATACCTGGTTCTAAACATTTTTTTTCTGTTTCCTTTCCTTTGCCTATTTCCTGTCTTGTTTCCCCCTTGTTTTTTTCACTGATAGTTATGGGGGTTAAGTTTTAATTGTCCAAAAATGGTTTATGAAGTTATAAAATCAATGTGAAAGATGTATCCCAACTATCCTTAACAAACTTTATAACCTCCAACTTAACTTCTAGCTTGGCAGCTAGACTTACCAAACTATCTGCAGTAGAGAGATGAGAATCTATCTTGACCAATTCTCATGCAGCTGTGAGTTCCTTCTAAATAACCTCAAAATGAGCTATAAAATTAGCCTGAATTGTTATTAGTTTGGCCATCTTGAGCCATAAGCTTGACTAATCTCCTCTATGCATGAGTCAACCTATCAAAATGGATGGAGCTAGAACTAGCATCCATGATAAATGAACTTGTTGTTGACTTCATATCTAAATGCAACTTCTCAATAATTTGTTGATTCTACTTTATAAAGAATGTATCATTACATAATATTTTGTATAATGAAAATACATTATTCGCAACTTCAACAAGAGAAGAAAGTTCAACCTGTTTGGTGGCAATCTCTCCAGATATCTTCTCCAATACTTTGTTCTCAAATCTTCTCTCAGACCATTGCATCAATTTTTCATTTGTCTCAATATTTTCATCAGTAACTTTCTGCACAATGTGAACTAACTGTTCTAGTATTGGTGCTTACTAATTTTCATCTTCCATATCAAAAGCTTTAACAAAAATATCCTTTATTTCATGCAGAACATGCTTCTGCTTTTGTTCCCTCTTCATCTCCTCTTTTCTCTTCTCCTCTTTAATAGGTCTTGAAGGGTCTAAATCCTCTCATATGTCAAACTCTCAGGATCCCATTTAGGAATCACAATGACTTCATCTAATGTGACATTTAAGCTTGGTGACTTTTTCTTGTTTAACTTCCTCTTCTTGAGCTCTGGTGAGCTGATACTCAACTCAGGTTCTATGATATATTTTCCTTTGTTAGTATCCATTTCAATTGTTGCCTTCATCTGAGTCAATATTTCCTATGGGTCAAGTATACTTCCTTTTTTGGGTCCAGTGGGAGTAGATGATAAAGAGTGTGGTAGATCCACCAACACTTGTGTATCCTCTTGTTCTGTAGGCTTATTGGCAATTTCTTCCATCTTATCTCCAGTCTCTAAAACTATTTGTACAACATCTAAAATAGGTGGATTAGTATTGACTACCTTCTTTTCTCCTTCTATCTTTGTCTCGACCTCAATTATACAAATGGGAGATTGCACACTTGTATCTGTTGGGTCATTCTGATCCTTGACATCCACATTGTTGTTCTCTCCAAGTGTAGTGTCAATGGGACTATCCATTGTCAAATCTAAGGTTTTCCCACTCCTATTTTCTCTTGTGGTTCTGTCTCAGTCTCTACTTGATCAGTAGCAATTTCTTCTTCCATTTCCTTCATCTCTGAGGTGCCTTCACCTTTCTCATCGGCCTTCTTAGTGATTAACCCAAAGGTTTCCTTCTATATTCTAGTGCTCTGTTGAACTACTCCTTCAACATCATTCTTCTATATTGCATAGGCTCTTTGTTTAGGAATAAAATTACTTTTATATTGTTCAATGGATTTTGCTATTTGTTTCTTGGTTAGATCAGGAATAACCTTAGCTAGTGTTCCTTCCCTTATTTATCTTTCGGTCATTAAAGCATACTGCCACTTTTGTGATAAAATATCATAAAGTTATGTAGGAATAAGATTTCCTATTTCTAAAGGTGTCATCTTGTACGTACACATCATATCTAGTAATGCTTCCTAAATCTTGTGCTTGTTTTCTATGCTTTGCTTCTCATACTTGATAAATTTGAATCCTGCTAAACTAGTTGTACTCCTAATATTCTTGCATACCTCATCAATATTGGTCATTGGTTTATATGATGATGTAGGTATGTTGCTAGGTTCATCAGTATCTATCTTCTCCTCATCTTCTTCTTCTTCTAAGATTAGTTTTCTCCTCGGTCTCTTCTCGAGCTTGCTCAGAAGTGCCTTAGTTTCAACTTGTTTTCTCTTTCCTGAACTACTCTCACCAGCATTCTTCTTTGTATACACCTTTTTTGATTCATCTTGTGCAAAAATAGTTTATTCCCTTGTCCTAGGCCAGTTAGCAATAGGAGGGGTAGCCTTAGGTTTTTCTTGACTTGGTTTAGTTGCCTTGGAAACTACTGGTTGCTTTCCTTTTCCTTTCACAGTGATATCCTTTTTAGGTTCACTCTCTTCTCCTTCACTAGACATATATTTTCCATGTCCTATTGATAAACCCAAAGGTGCATCCTCTACTTCTTCATCACTCTCAATTCCAACCATCTTCTTCTGAATTTTGAAAATCTTTTTCCTTTTCCTCTCCATAGTGCCAGCCTTCAAATCCATAGAGATTTTGGACTTTGCCTCTTCATAGTTTCCAAAACATTTTTCTACACCATGAATTTCCTCTGCCAATAGATCTATTATAGCTGTAGATGTCTCATCAACATTCACTTCATAAGGTAATGGCCTTAGCCATGATACCCTCAGCACTACTACCTGCACATAGGTGAAATCTGTGTCTACCAGAAAACATACATCCCCATAATGTTTCTCAACAAGTTATATGGGAATTCTACTCCTCAATCTCATCTTTTTCTTAAATTCAACAAAATATGTTCCCATCACATTGTCAAAATTATCACCTAATTGCTGAATAAATGTATTGATTTTCTGTGTAATAGGTCTGTCTATTTTCCACACTATTTTCCCAAAAGTAGGAAATGTATTATGTATGTAGAAAAATATACAAACGAGCAGAGATCTGAACTTACACATTGAATTCTTTTCCTTTCTGATTGAAGGTTCTCAGCCAATTGCATCAGTTGAAGCTCGGCAAGGTCATAAGTATGATCCTTCTTCACAATATTCCAAGCCTGGTCAACTGCAATACATGGGACACTGTCCAGTCAGCTTGACTGATAAAAATTATGAGCAATAACCCTAACCACAAAATCAAGCTCCAAATCTATGATAGTAGAGATCATCATCCCTCTTTTATTCCAAACAGCTCCAGTGAATTCTTCTATGTTTTCTTTACTCTGACATCTCATTGTCCTCTTTCCATTAAGAATTGGATAACCAGTTACACGATGGATGATTTCCTTTGTAATCTTGACTGGTCCATTTTCCAGCCATATGTTCATGTCATGTACACAACTTAGAACAATCTTGATCCATTCCATTTTGAAATCGCTCAGAAAGTCTAGGGCATGAATTAATCCTCTCTTGGCTAAATGTTTGTGTTCATCTTTTAGGGATCCATCTTTGCACAATTTTCTGTAAGATTCTCTTATCTCGTGATTGCCAACTTCACTTATCTTGCACATATAACATGACCTAATATCATGAATCATGAGTACCTTAGGTGGAATCGATGATAGGGCTCTAGTTAGATCACCCTGCATGGCGCTCTCAGGAACTACTCAAAAATTAGGAGGCGCATAGGTGTCACTCCTCACCAATTGAGCTTTTAGCAACTCCTTCTCCATACTCTTCACTACTGTGGAAGAACTAGCGGCCATGAATCCGAATGAAATAGGGTTTCAAAAGACGATGAATAGAATACCTCGGCAGATGTCAAAATTCACACTTTTACTCAGGGTAGCCAATGACACACTATAGAAGTCTTTGAAAGATCTTTGCAGAAATAAAGTTTGCAAATTTCTCCAACACTCTATGAAATTATCAATCACAAGGTAAAAATAAGTAATGAATGACTCATTCCTTTATAGGCTCCAAAGGTCAAAAGTCAGGTTTGCACTAAATGTTTTGTCTGTTGAGTGAGTGCCAAACAACTATTCTCAGCCGACTCACAAAACTTGTCTATCTCTTAGTCGCAACCCATACCATCTCGGCACATACTAGAGAACTCGGTCTCAGTGTACAATAATACTGTTGCTCAGCACCTATAATGCATATTGACTTTGCTAGTTACATGTCTCAAAAAAATGTCCTGATGCATCTTAACATATGCAGATATGGAATTTTGCACTTTATATGTTAGGAATTGATAAAAGATATGAGATATAAACATAGTTCCTCACATACCATTCTTTCTTAATTAGTGATGGTGTGATCACCTGATCCATTGGATTGGGTGACCTTGGCTTCAGTAGCCTCACTGCTGCTCGGTTCTTTTTTTCTTACCCATGTTTGATTCATCTGTGCTCTAATTTCCTCAATAGTAGGAGCAGGTACCCTTGTCTTGCAATCCTTCCTAGTGTGACCGATTTTCAAACAATTATAGAAAACTAGGCTTCCGTTCATCCAACTCTTAGATTTTTCTTATAGAACATGCCCATGCTCACCACAGTAATGAAAACTATGCCATGTGTTGTAATCCCAATTGTAAGTGTTACCTTTCCTTGGTACTTTTGCTTGTGTCTTTGATGTCCATTGTTGTTTAGCATTAGATCTATAATCTTGTTCTTTATGTACAAATTTTTGATAGTTGTAACAATACCCATTGAATCTAGGTGTGGGAGGTGCAATATTTGCCTTTGCCCAACATTCATGTGCTTTATGTCCAAACTTTTTATAGTTAAAGCAATAACCATTGAACATAGGTTTAGAATTGGACTTACCATTCTTTATTTGGAAGATGTTTGCAAGGTGTCCTAGTTTTCCACAGTGATGGCATACAGGCTTGTTGTTCTTTGTCTTTGCATTCCTCTCTTCACCAATCATAGATGATTTTACTTTTTCAGAATATGTATGTTGTTCAATATGACCTAATCTAGAGGAATCTATAGATCTCCTTGATGCTTCCATCAGATTTTCAAAATGAGTCAAATATTCATTAGTTCTATTCAATCTTTCATTAAGTTATTTTTTAGATCTCAATTGATCTTTCAATTGACTGTTCTCAGATCTTAGATTCACAATTTCCATGTCTTTCATGTTGATCTCTTGGTTTGCAAGTAGCAGTTGATTCACTATGTCAACCTGATTATTTTTCAACATTTGTACATCATGTGTCCTTTCATCAAGTTTGATAGTCATCATTATTTTGTCTTCTTCAGCCATAGATTTGTCATCTTCATCTTTCTTCTTTTGTTCCACTACTTCACATAGTCTTATCGTTTGTGCTTCTTGTTCTCTCTTCAAGTTTCTGAGCTCTTCACACAAAGTATTATTACTTTCCAGTAGATCTGAAATAGTTGCATCACTCTTAGTAGAGTTTCCATTCTGAAATAGGCTTGCAGTTTCTTCTTCCTGATAATGAGTGTCATTCATTTGTTTGGCCAAATCTTTCCTAGATATCAAGGACTTTCTCAATTCCTATCTCGTTGTCTCAAGCTGATGTAATGCTAGCTGAATTTCAATCTTTTGATTCTCAACGACTTTACCCAATTTGTAAATCTCCATCTCAAGATCTATACTCTCAAGTTGATTAAAACCTTTATGGGAGAACTATGCTCTAATACCAATTGTTGGAAATACAATATGGGAAAGAAAGATGTAGAGAGGGGGGTGAATCAGATCTTAAACTTTCATCTCTTAAAATAAACTGATCCACAATCATACATAAATTTAATTGATCTATCATCTAGTAGCATTCATGAAAGTAAGTAAATAACACAAGACACAAAATTTTGGTAACCCAGAAACCCAATAAGGTAAAACTAGGGTGGGGATGATACCCAAAAAAACTTCACTATTGCAGAAATAAAGTGTGTTTGTTAGGGCTACAAGATTTTATCACAATATGTAATCTACCAGTTAAAGGTATGCCCAGTTAAGAGCTACAGATTATTACAATCTACCTTGTAAAAGGATTTAAACTTACAAAAAAGTAAGCACTCGGCTAGGAGAATTAGAAAGGTCTGTTAGAACCACTCTGTTAAGAGATTTCACCTCATACACTTGTTAGAATGTTTCAAGATCTGATCCTTCATTATGCACTCTAATGCTGATAATGGATCTCCTCTTTTCAATACCTTCTCTGATATAATAATCTGATATATATTTACTCTACTACTCACTTCACTTTCACTCTGCTAGATCTATGCTTCCTTTATCAAAACAACCCTTCACACAACTCTCATGTATGCATATGCCTTTTCTTAGTACTCTTAAAATTAGGGTAAGAAGCAATCTTCATATACTTTACAGATCTGATAATTAGATCTAGATCAACGATCAGGATCAAATACTTATGCCGCTTGGGCAATCCAATTTTCTGATTGGCTTCATACCATGTAGTGGGATCAAATAATTAAATGTGTAATTATTGCATTGAAAACATTAAATGCTTAAATAAGTCAGCCCAAAATAGTTTACCTCAAAATTGGTGTCAATCCTCACATACATAACAAAATTGTCTTGCTCGGCATAGAAAGACTCTATCACTCAGCATGAACTAAACTTGGTAACAGTGTGACTTGGAAACTATTAGCTACTCGATAACGACTATGCCAGATAGCTCAACCAATACTAGATAGCTCAGCCGCAGTGATGACCAGCTAAAACTGCCTAGATAGATGACTAAGTGTGGAACACTAATGATCAACAAAACTTAGAGATCAACACACCCATGGTTACTGGATTCAAGATTACTACTACTAGTGAATCTCAAAGTACCTTTTAGAAAAAATATAGGTTCATGATTGGAGGTTTATAGTATTTAAATCACACTAGACTAGACATAGCTAGTGTACTTGGAATTGTTGTGAGGCTTCAAGATGATCCTAAGGATACTCACCTGGCTGCAGTTAAAAGGATATTCAGATAAAAATAAAAATAAACAAGTGTTTGAGGATCTATTGATCCAACCTAAGTTTGAACTGAACTAGCAAAGTCCTCCTTGTGAAGATTCATATTTACTTTCAATTGAGCTTTCCAATTGGTTATACTACAATGAAAAAGAACGTTGGGAGTGACCTTGTTACTCTTTCAAGAGGTGAATTAGTATTTCTCATTCCTAACTATTACTTTGTGTAAAAGCATCACTCAACAAACAACTCCAACTATGATTTTTCAAAATCATAAACACAATCTCAAAATTTTCATTGCAATCTGAAAATAAAATCGGCCACCATTTCCAAATTAATGTCGCATGGTTCAACTATCAACTTGACTAGTCTTTCTATAATCTTTTTAAATATTTTAATCTCATCCGTCTATCTTAGTCTTGCTCAATGAGCATCATGAGTTACACAACTTCAACTAATACACATCAGCGACACACTATAACATCAAATCCATATGGTGATCACCCACTAGTCATAACCCATACAACTATGCTTGTAACAACTGGTTGTGGGTTCATTCAACATTTCCTTCAGGAATTTCTTTGTAACATGTCAACTCCTCACAAAAGTGAGAGCTAATTGAATAACCCACATAAAGTGTCACAAGGTTGCAACATACCCAGCCTGGGTTATCAAATCACTTCATCACAAGCTCACAACCATTTTCCTTAACTACAATTTAGGCCTATGAGGACACAAGGAAAAATGTCTTTAATAGGTTTCAGTACTTTGATCAACTACGACATGCAATCATACCATTTTTTTTATGTCTCAATAAAATGAAAACACTTTTATAACCAACCATAAACCACCACATAGCCTCACAACCACTAGTTGTCATTAGTCTTAACTATCGGGAAGATGTGACACAATAACATTGTAACATATGTTAGGTCTATTAAAAAATTTTCTTCAATGGAACTCCTCTGGTGTCTTTTTCCAAGTTTTTAGGCCTAGTTCTTAAACCCTACATGCCATCCTTAAACCCTAGGTTCATTTTAGTCAAAAAACCCTAAGTCTCATGCATTTCTAATAAAGCGTAGTTACTTTTTCATCAACCTAATTCCTAAAGTCCCATATTATTTTAAAGTGTCATCAAGCGGGGTCACCTTTTTATTATTTCCTAAGGACCTAGAGGGTTATATTTATTTTCCTAAGTCTAATGTTCCTACGGTGACTTATTCCTTTTCACATATGTCAAGAAGGTCCCTTTTCATTTGACAGTTGGCAAGATCCCTTGATCTTAAGATGTAGCTTATTTACCTTTTGATGCATCATGTCATTAGATCCCTTTTGTTCCATTGGTTAGTGTTGTTTTGCAATCAAAAAATGCACATCATTTAAACCATCATGGAAATGGGACCGAGCGCCACATGGAAAGTGGTAAGCACTAAAGGGAATAAGAATTGAGTAGTTTAGATTTGATCATGTGGCTTGTGTCATCCCATGAAGTGGATATGATCATTGAATATCCATTAAGGCATCACACTTGAGTGCCATCTGTTCATTCATAGATTATGAGGTCATCATGTTCTAAAGTCATCAACAAGATTTTTCACCATTAGATTTGTTTTCATTGCATGGTGCACGTGTTTTTGACATCAAGACCTACAGGGAGGATAATCTTCAAGGGTTCATGGTTTCCCTCCATGTAGCAGTTGACAGGACCAGGTTATGACTACGGTTAAGTTAATGTTCTGACTGATCAAGGAAGATCTAACGGTGTGCATAAAGCCTAAAAGGGAAGATGACTAATGTTTATTCATCAAGGCATTATGACATGGTGTCAAGTGTCCTGTTTAGGCCAAACATGAAGGGAGGTAAAGGTCCCATTAGATATTTTGATCATGTAGTGGGCGTGATCCCATAGAGCTCAAGTTGCATGATTTTAATCCATTGTAGGTTCATGACAGGAGGACATATGGAAAGGTGGCTGAGCTAAGGAAGGTTAAAGTTAATGTAGATGTATCTTGATCAGACCACTGATGCTTAGCCTTAGACAAAATGTGATCAAAGGATATTCATAGAGGCATCGTGACAAAGAAATGTGTGTCCAAATCATATCTTGGATCATGGGTATCTTAAGGAAATATCTACGGCTATGTCTTAAAGTTGTATAAAGGTTTTACTCTCATTCATCGATGGAGATTTCCGCCCCACCTGTAACTATTATAACCAATTTTCAAAAATTTTAAATTGTTTTCATCAAGGTTTCAAAGTGGTGGACTGTTTCTTATATGATACAGAAATAAATTTATCAATCCAATCTTCTGGGTCTCATTTATGTAGTTCCAGGATGCTGATAGGATAGATATTTGATGGTTCAAAATTCCTTTATAGTGTCAAGTGATACTGTGGGTTTTCTAATCATATTTGCAAATAATTTGTAACTTTTAAGTGACACCTTGTCTCCTCTACATTTATGTTGGGTTTTCTTCCAAGTCCTAGTGGTTGAAAATGAGACTTCATGTGAGAAATGTTCTCCAATATCTTGAGGTCAATGGTGGCTACAGATCAAATTGCACAAGAAGGAGTAAAGAGAAAGGGTTTCAACTTGATGTACGAACAATTTAGTGGTTGGAGAAGTTATTTCTTTGTAATGTAGTAGTTTTCCCTAACCCTAAATGATCCAAGGCTTATTGCAATCCATTTTTTCTATAAAGGTATTTCCAAGATCATTTAAGTAAGGGCTTGAAAATTGGGAAAGTATAGAAAAGCATTAGGCTTCATACTTGTTTCCAGTCAGGGATATAGAAAATTTGTTTTTAGACTATATTAAGATAGAGAAAAAAGTTTTGTGATCTTTTCCATATTATTGGAGGGTAAGTGCAGCAAGATGGGGGACCAAAAAGGTGCCAAATACCTTTTTGGCCCCCATCCATGCTTAGGGCGCATGCCCTATGGCTTGGAG
>MU227673.1:331485-412807 GCA_018584345.1 Thuja plicata
ATATGCCATGAAATGTTCAAAAACCTAGCCGTAGTTACGCGAGGTGACAGGAAATCAAATTTAAATCATGAGAATTTTGGCGCAATCACAAAATGGTTAAGACAGCTGACATGGCACTCTCTGATTCTCCTTCTGTCATACATCTCAGCTACCTTTTATACACAATAATCAAAAATTCTTATATCTGATTGGCCGTAGGCTTGATCTCCTCTGTCACGTCATCCACTTGGCACAGCTTTTATAGATCCTATTTATCTAGCGACCTCGTGACCTCATAAAGTCTCTTTGTCATGAGTATTTTCCCTAAACCATGGTCTGATCTTCAGATTAGGCGACCACGTAATTCCTTTACCTTAGGTAACCCAAGCCTTTCTAGCGATCAGGCGACTATGCAAAAATCTAAGTCACAGGGAGTTAACCTTAACTCAGTTTCTTTCTCCAGACTATGCGACAAGCCATTGTTCTTATTTCATGATCTCTTTAGTCGCTTAGTCTGGAGATCCTGTGTCTTTACCTGTAACTTGAAGCACGTGCCCTTTTCTGTTTACAGCGACCTTGTGACATACCTTAATCACTTAGTCGGAAGGACTTTTTCCCTGGGGCACTTTTATCACGAGACTACGTGACCACCGTCAGATCTTGTCATTCCTTCATCTAACGGCTATCTTTTAATCACTTCACATTTCCTTATGCCCTTAATATATCAAGAGACTTCGCGACTGAGGGAAAAATGACTTTAGTCTCCTTATCGCTTGATCCCTTTCCTTCATCTGGCGACCTCCCGACAACCACTAGGTCTATGACAGATGTCATCTTTTCTTTCGTCCTCTTTGTGCATTCTGGAAAGCTGAGTAATCTTTCTGATCTGGCGACATCCCGACTGAGTAAAATCACTTAACATGAAACCGTTAGTCGCTGGGTCGAGACTGTTATCCTCTAACTGTCAACTTATCACGAGACCACGCGACTGAAGAAAAGCCTTAACTATTTGAATGTCCTTATCCAGTGATCACGCGACATGAAGGAGGCGCAAGGTTGGGAGACATTTCTTTGACCTGTTGACTCTTCTCGCGATCACCTGACTGAGGTGGGTCCCATTCATTTTAAAGCTTTATATCATGGAATCAAGCGACAACCCGACTGAAGGAAAATCACTAAGTCTCGAGACACAGATGGAATATTCAATTTTTTACAGAGACTACGCGACACAAAGGAAAAGCAAAGTCAGGAGAAGCTTTGGCATATTCGATCTGGGTAAAGCGATTAAGCGACCTGACTTAGAGCACATGCCTTTAGTGACTTGAAAAAGGTAACGAGGGAATATAAAGACATGGCCAAGGGTTTAAAATGCATCGTTTAACACTTGGTTGCTAGGGTTTTAACAGGGTTTTGACAATTTTGCAAAGGTATAAGCATGAGCACCTAAAAATTTTCAGAGGGGAGGGCAAGGAACCAGGCATTTTAGCAAAAACACGAAATACAACCAACACCTTCAAATTAGGAGATTGGAAAAATAATTGTAGACATGGTTACTCAATCAAGGAGTAATTATAATTTCAGAAATAGGTCATTTGGTATTGTATATGAAAAACCAGCTAGTATTTTTAGTAAGGAAACTAAAGAAGACACTAAGAAGACACAAAAGAAGGGAAAACATGCTAAGGGTGTCAAAACAATAATGGTTAAGAAGGGAGATAAGTTAAATATTCCAAAGTTTTTTCTACAAGGTAAAAATAAAGATGCCAAAGACAAATGTTTCCCCTCTTCAAAAAAGATAATAAAATAATTAAGCCAAGCCTGGTTACTCAAGTTGAAGATAGAAAAAATGTTACTATGAAACAATACATCTCTGATATAAAATACACCCATGTTGATATAGGGAAATTGTTATTATAGATCACTTTCAAGGTTCCACTATTGGAAATTATGAGGATTGAGGAACATAAACAAGATTTTGACATGGGTAAATAGCATTTCTTCCACAAGGATTTAGAAGGGACAAAAGAGTGAGAAAATGGGAAATATAAAAAGATAAATATGATAATAAGGGGAAAGAATTAGAAGAAAATGTTTCAAAAATCTATCTGATTTGTTTGAATAAAAATCATGTAAATAATCCCATGGGAGATGTGGATCCCTTTTTCTTGACTCTGGTTATCAGTGGTAAGATGCTAAAAAATTGCATGATAGATTCAGGAACATCTAATACTGTTATGCCTATAAAGATAATGAAGTCAATGGGCTTACAAGTTGATACTCCCCATGGAAGATGTCAGGAAATGGACTCTAGAGAGGTACCTATCATAGGTACTATTAATGCTCTACCTTATAGACTAGCCCATATCCAAAAAAGGTGCTAACAATGAGTGTCCTAGTGGTTGATATTCCTCCCCAATTTGGAATGCTACTATCAAGAAAAAGGAGTGATTCAATGGGAGGAAGTATTCAATGTGACTTGTCTTTAGCAAATTTTTTATATTTCTACTAAAAATGTTAAGGTATCGAGGGAAACTAGAACTCATCACACAATTGAGGAAAATGAGGATGAAAATATGAATTGTTTCTTGGATATTGATATTGGGTATTTCCAAGTGCAAGACAGGAAGGTTGATGGAGAAGTCTGGCATATGCTTTTATCTGAAGAAAAGGATAATATGACAGACCAAAATGACTTATGGACCATTTATAATTATGATGCAAGCTCAAAAGAATTAGCTAGTGCAGGAGTTGTGTTGATAGCTCCTAGTGGTAAGAAATTCAAATTCTCATTTAGTTTGTTGTTCACATGTACCTATAATATTGCAGAGTATGAGGATTTTTTAATAGGATTAAGGTTAGCCTCAAGACATAAAATAATAAATCTTAGATTAATTGGAGACTCTTAATTAGTAATTTCTCAAATAAGATCCAAGTATGCTTCAAAGAATGAGAGACTCAAGTAATACAAAAATGTTGTTTGGGATGAAGTGGAAAATTTTGATGCATTTGGAAGTGATTGGATGGATAGAAGTCAAAACAAAATGGAAGACTTGCTAGCCAATATTGCTTTGAGGCCAGAAGATATCACATTTGTAGGAATCTCCAAAATAGAGGTTCAATCCAATCCTTCCATACCAAACAATGTTGAAATTTGGCAGGTCTTTGAAGATGATTTGGATCTTCTAAGATTTTTATATTGTGAATCAAACTTCAGAAATAAAAATATGGATTTCAGTGGATGTGCAGAGACTTTGGATGGTAAAGATACTATTTTTGGTAAGGATGTATTACAAATTAAATCAAATAATGTTCCAAAGGGATTGGTTGTGCTTAAGAAAGCTTTTGATAATAAGGACAAACCCTTTTCTACAAGGACTATGAACAATCCAGAGGAATTGGAAGAAGTGAATTTAGGGACAGCTAAAGCTTCTAAGAAAGTATATATTGGTAAAAATTTGTCTCCAAAATTTAGAGAGTTGTTAGTTGATCTTCTCAGGAAATATAAGCATGTTTTTGCATGGTCTTTTGATTATTTGAAAGCATATAGAGAATATCTCTTCCAACATGAGATTAGTTTAAAAGAAGGCACACAACCTTTAAGACAAAAGTTGAGACCTCTGAATCCCACATTGGCACCAAAGATGCTAGAAGAATTGAAAAAGATGAGGGATGTTGGAATTATAAAACCTATCATACATTCAACATGGGTATCAAACTTGGTACCAGTAAGAAAGCAAAATGGAGACATCAGACTCTGTGTAGACTTAAAAAATTTGAATATAAATTCATTAAAGGACAACTATGATTTTCTGAATATGGAAGCTATGCTACAAAGAGTCACTAGATCTGAATTGATGTCAATGTTGGATGGATTTTTAGGATATAATCAAGTCATGGTAAAGGAATAAGAACAATTCAAGACTGCATTCACCACAGCTTGGGGAACTTATGTATATGTCAGAATGCCTTTTGTCTTAAAAAATGTTGGGGAAACTTTTCAGAGAGCCATGGATGTGGCATTTGTAGGTTTCATAAATGAGTTTCTAGCAGTCTACCAAGATGATCTTACAACTTACTCAACAAAGGAGGATCAACATTGTGGTCATCTGGAGAAATTTTTTGTTAGATCATTAGATTATGGAGTTTCTTTTAACCCAAATAAGTGTGTTTTTGGGGTCATGTGGGAAATTTTTTAGGAAATATTGTATCTAAAGATGGAGTTAGGATTGACCCTGAAAAGTTAGATTCCATTGATAGAATCCCTCAACCAGAGAATGTCAAGGGCATTCAATCTTTCTTTGGATAGGTAAATTTCTTGCGAAGATTTGTTACAAACTTTGCAGAAACCAGTATTCCAATTTCAAAAAGATGAAGAAAGGAGCTAAGGTAGAATGTAATCAAGAAGCATCTAAGGTTTTCCTAGATATTAAAAAATCTATCAAACGTGTCCCAGTGTTAAGGACACCAGATTATAGTAAGCCTTTGCATATTTTCTCCTCTTCTTCATAAAATATTTTTGTTGTAGTATTGTTATAAAAGAATTCAGAGGGTTTTGAACAACCCATTTCCTTTTTTAGTAAGCCTTTACAAGAAGAAGAATTAAAGTATCATATCACTGAGAAACAAGATATGCTCTGGTTAAAGTTGTCATTTAAATTTTAGATGTTATTTAGTAGGAGAAACTATAATTTCTTATGTGCCTAGTGCTACTGTGAAGGATACTCTAGTTCAACAGGAAGTTTTAGGAAGGAGGTGTAGATGGATAAACAAGATCCAAGAATTCAATATTTATATTCATATCACAAAGTTGGTCAGAGTCCTAGGACTTGCAAAAATTATGGCTCTGAGCAATTTAGATGCTAATCATATAGACATGCTAGAAGAAGAGAAAAGGCCTTATATATGTGATATGGATTGTTCATATGGTATAGGGATATTATTGGACACTTGCAAAAAATGATATTAAATCTTCAAATGGATGAAAATATGAGGAGAAAAATTAAGTTGGATGTTGTTAAATATGCAATAATTCAGGGTCAACTGTGGCTGAGGGGAAATGAAGGAGTATTGCTCAAATGTGTAGACTATGACAGGTGTAAGAACTTGTTGGAACAAATGCATAAAGGTGCATGTGGGGCCATTACATGGCTAAGAATACTGCACATAAGATTATAAGATCTAGTTTCTGGTGGCCTACTATCTTCAAGGATGCCTATAATTATGTTAAAATATGTGATGATTTCCAAAGATTTGTAGGTAAGCTTAAATTTAGTGGGATGTTTCCCTTGAAGCCTATTACAATTAAGGAACCTTTTCAGAAATGGGGAATGGATTTCATTGGGGAGATTCCTAAAAAGTCTAGTGGGATTCATTCATGGATCCTAGTGGCAACTAATTATTCTACCAAGTGGGTTGAACCAATTTCCACCAAAAGATAATCTCACAAATTTGTGATTGATTTCATGTTACCGAATATCCTCACTAGGTTTTGTTGTCTAGAGATTATTGTGGTAGACGATGCAATGTGTTTTAGGTCTGAGGAATTTTTTTTTTCTTCCAATAGTATGGGATCTAAGTTACTCTTCCCCATATCACCCACAGGGGAATGGTCAAACTGAATCTAGTAATAAGAGCCTGGTAAATTTTTGAAGAGAGTGATGGATAAGAACAAGAGGGCCTAGAATTCAAAGTTGTAAAAATCACTATGGGTTGATAGAGTGATAGTAAAAAAGGCCAATGGTTGTGAGCCTTTTGATTTGGTATGTGTTATTCATGCTAGGTTGCCTCAAAATAACTTGTTGCAGATGTACAATTTTGTCCAAGAATATGATGAAGAATTTGATAATGACGTGAGGATCAGAATGGATGATTTGATACAATTGGATGAATCAAGAAGGGAAGCACATGATAGAAATGTTAGGTTTCAGCTGCAATGTAAGGATTTGTATGATAGAAGAACCATTATAAGAATTTTTGAGAGTGATGACTTGGTCCTGATGTGGAATGCCAAACTCGAAGATAAATGAAAACATAACAAATTTGTTCTTATCTGGCTAGGACCATACATTATTGATAGTAAGTGGGGTTTGATTCTTACATTTTAGAGTATTTGATTGGAAATGTTTTAGAATTTCTAGTTCATGGACTATTCTTGAAATTGTATTTCTCTTGAAGTTCTTAATATCCATGAATAGTAGGTTTGTACATATTCCTTATTTCAGTTATTTGTTGTAGGTTAGTTTCTTTTCTCTAGGTGGTATTCTTAACCCTTAGATTCTAGAACCTTGCTATGCCTACAAGAGATATATATCTATAGTCAGAGCCACTGTTAGGTCTGTTAAAATTTATGCTTCAATGGAATTTCTTTGGTGTCTTTCTACAATTTTTTAGGCCTAGTTCTTAAACCCTACAAGCCATCCTTAAACCCTTGGTTCATTTAAGTCAAAAAAATCCTAAGTCTCATGCATTTCTTATAAAACACGGTTACTTTTTCATCTAGATAAGTCCTAAAGTCCCATGTGCTTTTAAAGTGTTATCGAGCAGGGCCACCTTTTTATTATTTCCTAAGGACATTGAGGGTTATCCTTATTTTGCTAAGTCTAATATCTCCACGGTGAATTATTTATTTTCACCTCTCTCAAGTAGGTCCCTTTTCATCTGACGATTGGCACAATCCCTTGATCATGAGATGTAGCTTCTTTATCTTTCAAGGAATCATGTCATGATGCCAAGTGTCCCTCCTTTAACAGCTAGCAAAAAATATCTTACACTGTCATACTCTTTTTGATCCATTGGTTGGTGTTGTTCTATAATCAACAGATGTATGCCATTTAAACCGTCACAGAAATGTGACCAAGCGCCATGTGGAATGTGATCAGTGGTAAAGGGCATAAGCATTGAGTGATTTAGATTTGATCGTGTGGTTGGTGCCACCCCATGAAATAGAGATGATCATTGAATATCCATTGAGGCATCATCCTAGAGTGTCATCTATCCATTCTAATATTATGACATCAACATGTTCTAAAGTCATCAACAGGATTTTACAGGTTGGATTTTTTTTCATTGCACAGTGTGCGTGTTTTCAACATCAAGACCTGTAAGGAGGATAATCTTCAAGAGTTCACACTTTTGTGCTACGTAGTAGTTGGTGGGACCAGGTTATGACTATGGTTAAGTTAATATTCTAACAAATCAAGGAAGATCTAACTATGTCTGTAAATCCTAAAAGGGAAGATGACTGGTGTTTATTCTTCAAGGCATCATGCTATGATGCCAATTGTCCTATTGAGATCAAACACAAAGGGAGGTAAAGGGAACATCAGATCTTTTGATTGTACAGTAGGAGTGATCTTGTAAAGCTCAAGTTACATGATTTTTATCCATTGCGGGTTCACGACGGTCAGACACATGGAAAGATGACAGGGCTAAGGTAGGTTAAAGTTAATGCAAATGTATCTTGATTAGATGGTTGGCGCTAAGCCAGAAATAAAAGGTTATCAAAGGATATTCATAGAGGCATCACAATAGAGCAACCCGTGTCCAAATCACATCTTGGCTTATGGGTATCTTTCAGAAATTTCTACGACTGTGTCTTAAATTTGCATAAAGGTTTGAATCTTAGTCATCGATGGAGATTTATGCACCACATATAGCCATTGCAACCGATTTTCAAAATTTTTAAATTGTTTTCATCAGGGTTTCAAAGCGGTGGATTGTGTCTTATACAATAGATCAATAGATTTATCAATCCAATCTTCTAGGTCGCATTTATGTAGTTCCAGGATGCTGATAGGATGGAGATTTGATGGTTTAAAATGCCTTTATATTGTCAAGTGATGTTGTGGGGTTTCTGATCAAATTTGCAAATAAGTTTTAACCTTTAGATGACACCTTGTCTCCTCTCAATTTATGCTGGGTTTTCTTCCAAGTCTTGGTGGTTGGAAATTAGAATTCATGTGAGGAATTTTCTCCAACATACCGAGATCAATGGTGGCTACAGATCAAATTGCACAAGAAGGAATAAAGAGAAAGGGTTTCAAATTGATGACAAAACAATTTAGTGGTTGGAGAAGTTATTGCTTTGTAACTTAGTAGTTTTCCCTAACCCTAAATGATCCAAGGCTTGTTACAATCTCTATTTTCTATAAAGGGATTTCCAAGATCATTTAAGTAAGGGCTGGAAAATTGGGAATGTACAGAAAAGAATTAGGCTTTATACTCGTTTCTAGTCAGGGATATAGAAAATTAGTTTTTAGACTGTATTAAGACAGAGCATGAAGTTTTATGATCTTCTGCATATTATTGAATTTTTTATTTCCTTAATCAATATTATATTGAAACTTGATTCATCATACACAATATAAGCCTTCTCAGATTTAAGCCTCTCCTTGGTGTTTATCTTTTGACTTGTGAGTTTTCTAACTCATTGCATAGAATTTGTTTATGTATATGTTGCAAGTGATTAGATTTGATTTAGGATCAAATTAAAATTCTTTGGATATGACATAGAATCATTTGGTTTGTCTACATAAGGATATTATAAGAAGTGTATAGTCTAGGTTACTTTTGTTTATGGTTATGAGTCTTTACCAGTAGGTTGGTTTCAGTTTTCAGTATTTGCATTGAGATATTTCCCAATGGATAAGGCACTGATCAAGATCTAGTACATTCTATTGAGATACATGTCTGATTAATTTTGGTTATATTCTTCCCTTTTAAAAGCATCAAAACCATCTTGAAGTTCTTTCAAGTTTTGTGGTTGTTGGTTGTATGTCCTACATGGTAATAGAGATTCAATGAATGTGTGGTTAACATTTAGTACTTTCTTACCATTAGCTATTGTTTAAATCCTAAGTTATAAAGAGTTGAAAAGAGTTGAATATCTATCTAGATTAGGTGTACTTGCCTTCATTTTATAGAGCCATAAGTGTAGAGGGCAGTCTTGTCCCTATAGTTGGTCCAGTTACCTTAAGATCTTCTATATTGGGAGATAATCACTCTTAAAATCAATCCAAGGTGTATTGGTAGATTTGTAAAGCATAACCAGCTTAAAACACAGACAACATCCAGTCATCCAACCACAACCTTGCAACATATTTTTCTAAAAGAACTTAACGTCCATGAGGGTGCAATAGAAATTTGTAAAGCACATGCAAGAACAAGGGAAAAAAAATAAAGTGTTAGGCCAGGACATTAAATTGAAATATATCATAACCATGGACACACCAAGAAAATCAAATATGACAAGCCGAAAAAAGGACATTTTAAAATTATGCCTCAGTATGTGCCTAATCATTAATATATATGCATTTAGGTGTTAAAGTAGGCACCAATCATGGTAAAAATTCATACATTACGTAGTGCCCAAGTTGGCATCGAGCTCTTCTATTAGGCACAATTTATGCTAGGCATAGTGCCAAACTGATAAATAGTGCCTACATTTCAAAAACATATATGAGAAATACATCAAAATAGTGCGTGGAAGCAAAAAATAGAAAAAAAAAAGGGAGCTAATCTTAGGGATTTGTTGTAGCAATTGATCTTATATAATGGTTCATGGGGTTAATATGTTAACATATTTTTCCTAATCTACTTATTAGAAATCCTTGATATAATGCTAGATTCAATGGACATGGAACCTATAGTTAGTTAGGAATTGAAAAAGAATAATTATATTCTAGATTTTTTATTTCAAAGATAATAGACAAATTTGTGAGCGAAACTTTAATTTCAATTTCCTTTTAGATTCACTACAGATAAACACTCTTACTATATCATTTTTTTAGTATAAATTACCCATTCTTGTTGAATCCAATCAAATTTGTTAAAGAACAATGCTAGACTGAATTGATATATAAGAATATAGATGTTAGTAATTATTATGGGCCCTTGGCTTGATGGTTAAGTAGAATGATTTTGAGTGAGTGTGTCATGGATCAAGTCTTTTTGAGTGGAAGACTATGACATCATGAGAGATTATAATTGTTTATGGAAATAACACAGAATACATGCTTATGAATAAAACTATATTTATATGTGAACTTATCAAAATTAATAAAGGGAATAATTAGTCAAACTTGGACTCTTAAGTAGTTAAGAAGGAAGATTTTTGTCAAGTTTATAAAACTTATAGGAAAATATGAGTTTATCAAAAATTATTATTCTATTTTAGGATTTTAGACTTCTTAGATTTGTTATCAAGATAAGACAAAACTCCTAAATGGGTCATGAAAAAATTTCTATGAAACCTTGCAATTGAGTTGATTTTTTATTATCACTAGTTATTGCATGTTAATATTATGATATAGTTACATTAATTCAATCCCCAAAGACACATGAATTATGATATGGATCTTCATGCTCTCATATAGTTTCTCATTCAAGAAACCATAATATATATGTGTTCTTATTTTGAAGCCACTTATGAATACAAAAATACATCAAAGAAATTATAGTTATATTTCTCACAAGTATGGCAGAAGCCTAGCCTAAGAGACAATTAGATACTTTTTCATTTGTCAACTAGTCTGTATATATTATTCTTAATCTTAAAGGTTTACATATGGATTGAGAACAAAGGTAAATCTATTATATGATAACTATAGATGATACCATGGGAGTGTAGAAGAAAACCTAAATTAATCATAATGAGAATTACATTATCTAAATGTTTATAAGAGCAGGAAAATTACTAATGTACATTGTGAAATTAATATGTGTTACGTTGAGAGTAATGAGCTTATTAAGGAGATGTTTGATATTTTCTCAACTTTATCATATATTTGTAGATAGATATAGACCTTTTTCATCATGAACATTACATTTATTGAGAATTCTTAACTTTATATTTAATGTGTTATTATTTTAAATTAAAATTGTATATTCAATGTCGACTTGCAACTTACCACGCAACTTTGCATGTATTTGAGGATTTACATCCTATGTGTCATGGTATTCCTTACAAATGTTATTAGAGCTTTGGGTTCCGCTCTAGGGTTTTGAGCTCACTATGCTTAGTTGTAAATTTTGATCATATAAACCTCAAGTCAAGCAATTTTTAGAGTATGCAAGTGCTATTTAATTGGGTTTATAATGAGCAATGTGTAATAACTAGAATAATGGGGAACAAAGTTTTCAAGTTACATATAATCCTAAAAATAATGATAAGGATGTCTCTTTCTTAGAGTTATAAAAGTGAAATTAATCACTCTCAAGACATTACCTCTTATTTGTTTGTGAGACTTCTTGGTTGTCCTTGCTTTCTCTTTAAGCTATGAAAGATGGAAATATTTTTGAAGTGCTTGATTAATGATGTATCATAGATTGGTTTGATTGTGTTATGCTTAAAATTGTATAATTATAGAATATGTAGGAAAATATTAACTATAATGTGTGAATGATGCACTTAAAATTAAATGACTATTTTCTGCATGCATGAAGCAAGAAAGAAGGTAAATCTCTATCATTTTATTGTATAGTAAATTGATGATGGAATTTTACACTAACGATATGAGTGCATGCCAAAATAATTAAGACTTGGATTGTGGCAAATGATGAATGTAAAATATGTATGATATTGAGCAAGTGATGCATTTTGCATATGTTGTGCAAGGGAAAAATGAAATGATGACATAACTCATTTGAGAAAAGGATAATGATACTCTATCTTCATGAGTTTCTTAGGAAAAGAACATATCATGTCATGTGTGAAAGGGAAATAAATAGAATTTTGTAAATGTGTTTGCATGTTTCATCTTGCATTTAGTGCATGAGATTAGAAAGAGAAAATGACAAATTTGTCAAGTTTATATTGCATGAAAAAATGATGTGTGACATTGCATAGTGAAGTAATCTTTGAGATAAATGTTTTCTAGGTATTTGGTCATGTTCTTTAGTGTACCAAGGATGCAAGGTGTCATTTAGCTTCTACTCCCTCAATGTGGCTAGTATAAACCACTCTATATATGTGAATTGGTTTTTAATTTTTATGTTTTCAACTTTGATGAACTTTGAAAGTGAAGAAGGGCTAGCTTGAAAATTTTAAATTTTCTCGTGACAAGCTAGCCACAAGTTTTATGATTATCTATCAAATGTGATTATTGTTCACACCTATTTCTAATTGCACACATCATTTAAGATTTTGAATTAAATTATGTGAAATTTAAATTTGAGATTTTTTTATGATCTTGTGGTGGCAAGGATATGTGTTTTATGTTGCTAGTCCCGTGATGTGTTGTTATCTATCATGTTCAATGTGTAATATTGATGAAATGTGTAAGGGAGTAGGTTTCAAAGAATGTACAAGTCTTATACTTGCATTCATATTATGATTTAACTATGCTTTATTAATTATGAAATATTCTAAGTGAATTAACATGAATAGTATTGGGGATATTAGATGTGTGCATCTATACATCGCATAAAATAATTTCCATTCAGTGTTATGCATGTGGAGAGATATTTTATGTTGAGCTGCATAACATGGAAGGTCATGAATATGTATGATAATTTACATTATGAAATCCATTTATGAGATCTCATTATTGGAATAAACAAGGTATAAATAGGAATGATAATTTACATTATGAAATCCATTTATGAGATCTCGTTATTGGAATAAACAAGGTATAAATAGAAAAATGTATGCATTCAAGGAATATGAAATTACTAGTGCGTGGATTTTTATGCATGAGGCATTGCATGAAAATTATAAATATGGCAATAATGCATTATTGCAATGAAAGAAAATAAAATGGTATGCATAATTTTGCATTTCTTTACAAGCAATGTATGTGCATTTAGAAAGTTTAAGTTCTAGGGAGGGTGTTGAATAAGGACAAGAAAATTATGGGAAATAGAGAACTTGATCCTCTTTCTTAGGTGCGCTATTATATTATAGGCTTTGGCTAAATAGAGTGGTTCATAGGAGGAGATAAACCAAGAATAGCAAGAATTATTGAAAAAATAATTCTCTAATAATATCTCTCTGTCATATCCTAATTTGTAGGCATTGCGTATTATGGTAGGGATTGCATGCAAGTACATTAGGTTGCACCAAGCTACTTCCTACCATTTTGTTTCTAGGTTGCTAGGAATTGCAGGGTTGGGAATTATGTGACTAGGTAGAATCCCAAGGAATTGTAAGGCTTTGTGGTTGGGTGGAATAACACCTCAATCATTTTTTGTTTCTTCTTTCAATTTTCAAAGTACCCTTGAGTATTAATGACAATTGAAGAATTTATTTATCTACCTACCATTGATGAATACATGGTGAGCAGGCCATAGATGTGTAAGAATGTATCACATATCATACCAATTCTTAGATTAAGCATGTGTATATAGATGAAATTATGAATGTTTATTTATGTTAAGATGTAACATTTGTGTGACTTACATTGATATGTAGATGGGAAAATATTTAATATGATAAATTTTGTTAATATTTATTCTTCAAAAGATTGTAACAACAAGATGGGCATGAGGGAATAGGTCACATGAATAGAAAAAATGGATACATTAACCTATACAAGTAATTTGCAAGTATGCATGGATGATTTTTTAACTTAGTGAGAACCACATATTAGATGGTATGGAGTGTTTTATTTGCTCATATTTAATTATGATAAAGTTGTGACCTAAAGATAAAATTAATTAAAAATGTATAATCTTTAAATGATTATGTTATTTATTGCATAATAAATATTTAAACTTATTCACCATAAGGTATTGATATTGTGAATGAGCTAAAAATATTGCAAGTGTATATATATATATGAGTATGATAGGAATGTCGATAAAAAGTTCTCAATAATATGGTCAATTTATTGTGATGTCAAGGCATGGTAATGTAAGCAGATGTATGTTTGTTTTTTGTTTTGATTTTCAGGTATTATGAATATTTACTACTACTTGTTAAAATCATTTATATAAGGGAATGTCAGATTTTGATTTTTATTATGATAATAACATGGAGTGATGTTTTGGTGTTGTTCCTATGAATGCAACAAATGGAATGCCACATCAAAAGAAATGGAATATTATAAGAGATAGGTAGTCTACCCTTGTGAATATGAAGGGTAGTAATGACAATGAGACACTCACAAGAAAATTGTTTTTTTTATTTTAATTGTGCTTACTTCATTGTGTGTTGACACTATCTTTGCAAAATATTATTTCTATGAGAGTGTGAGTTGATTTTTTTAGAATCTGAAGTTGATTCTATTCATGTTATTGTCATTAATAGTTTTCATTGACATCAACATATCCTATACATAATCATATTTTGGTTGTATTGGTTGATGTTTACAAATAGTCTTGCTAGTATCGGGAGTTGTATTAATAATATATGTGTCTTCATAGAAGTGTTCACTAAAATATGTGTTTTAGATACCAATCCTTATATTTTCTGGTTTTTTTTCTAAGTTGTGTGCAACATATGGTAGATCATTTGTTTGGGGTCAATCCTATTTGGAGCGTTTTATTTTGCATTTCCATCCCAGTAATTATTATGTAATGTGTTCATCATGTATGTTGGAATCATTAGATTTGGAGAAGGTGTTATGTGTTGGCATGCACGAGGTGAGTTGAATTGGTCAAGGTGTCCACATTTCATTACTTACCACCGTAGGAATGTTTTCGTGTGACCTATTTCAATTTTATTTTGGCTGACATGGATGATGACATAAAATTGTAGAAGAAGAGCAAGGATTTTTGTTGTTTGTATAACTTATGCATTTCTTGTATGTAAAGTGATTGAAAATATATTTTAGGATATCTTTGTATCTCTCTATGCATGGAAGAGCTTTGGTGATAGATCTCAATGGTGGATTTAATCTCTTTTCATATTTTTTGGTAGTGAGCCTCTTAGTATTGGTAGTGAGCCTCTTTTTATTACAAGTGATCATCTTTGTATTGGTAATGAGCCAATTGATATTTAAGGGTAGTTATCCCGACCAATAGTGAGCTTACCTAGAGTGAGAACAATCAACAGTGAGCCTTTGTAAAATGTCACCTTAACTGGTGTCACCCTAATAGGTTTTTCATTTCATGAGAATGATCTTATCTATGGTTTTTTTTGGTTTGGGTTTCCACATGAATCTTGATGTTCTCTATGTGACTGTTTTCATGTTTACATTTTTTGTGGTTGCTTGATGTACTTAACCGTTAGATCATAAGTTTTTATTGTTGTTGTTAAAAATTTCATTTAGCTACTAGATGTCTAGAGAAGGGTCCTACACATAAGTTTAAGAAGTTCAGTAAGAAGTCTTATTAAGTGAATGAAGATGGTAGTATTGTAGATGATGATTCAAAAATAGAAGGTTATTTGGTTAACGCTGAAGAAGGTAAGAGACATGAAATTGATATTTCTAACATCTATGCTAAGGTTGATCATGATTGTGAAAAAAATTTATATGTTAGAAGAAAGAAAAATCAATGGATAATTGATAGTGGTTGTTCACATTATATGACTGAAGATAAGAGTAATTTTGTTTTAGTTGAAAAATGTTA
This sequence comes from Thuja plicata, assembly GCA_018584345.1. Classification (NCBI taxonomy): domain Eukaryota; kingdom Viridiplantae; phylum Streptophyta; class Pinopsida; order Cupressales; family Cupressaceae; genus Thuja; species Thuja plicata. The sequence goes on from MU227673.1 coordinate 346,975, forward strand.
TGGTGGTCCTATTATATTTGGTGATTATAAGGCTTCTTACATTGTCACTAGAGGTCTATTACTTTTGATGAAAAGAATAAAAATGAAAATGTCTATTATGTGAAGGGTAAAAACCACAATATTTTGGGTGTTGGATAGATATGTGAGAATAATTACGATGTTATTTTCAATAATGAAGGTTGTGATATTTGGAAGATAATTGGAGATGAAATTGTAGTTGGAAAAAGAACACAAAGCAACATGTACCATCTTGAAGGTGGTTCAAAATGATGTTGTTTGATATCTCACACTGATGATATTTGGCTTTGGCACTGGAGGATGTGTCACATCAACTTTGATAATTTAGTAAGAATAAGTTCATGTTGAGTAGTAAGAGACTTACCTAGATTATGCAAACAAGAAAATTTGGTCTATAAAGGATGTCAAAAAGGAAAATAGAGGAGAGAATCATTCAAATAAAAGGAGTATTCATCTACTAGTTTACTAGAGTTAGTGCACGCTGATATTTATGGTCCTACCAAAACAAGAAGTTTTCAAGGTGAGAGATCTTTTATAATTTTTATTGATGACTATTCAAGATTGAATTGGGTTGCATTTCTTAGATAAAAATTAGAAGTATTTGAGAAGTTTAAAATATTCAAGGCTAGAGTTGAAAATGAATGTTGTAGAAGGATTAAATGCTTAAGATTTGATGAAGGAGGAGAGTTTACTTCTAATATGTTTAAAAGTTATTATGAGAAACATGACATTAAGAGATATTTTTTAATGGATAGAACACCATAGAAGAATGGTGTAGTGGAAAGGATGAATTAAACAATTCAGGAGGCAACACTTGAACAATATTGAAGGAAGTAGGTTTACCAGAAATCTATTGGAGAGAAGCAATATATATCATTCTCTACACACTGAAAAATGTTTTTTACCATAAGAAATATGGAAAGACACCATATGAGTTATGTATGGGAGAGAACCTATAGTTAAGCATTTCAAAATCTTAGCAATAAAATATTACATGAAAAAATATGAAGACAATCTTGGCACATTTGATAGAAGAGAAGATGAAGGTATATTTTTGGGATAATATATAAGAAGAAAGGCCTTTCGGTGTTACAAGAAAAGAATAAATAAAATTTTGGAAAGTGTGAATGTGAAGGTTGATGAGGATTTTTGGAAGGCTCTTGACAAACATATTAATTATGAATCTGATATAGAGGACAGAGGAAAGGATAGTAAGAAAGAAGAAGAGGAGATTCAATTGGCACCGATATCTATAGCTAACAAACCAAGGTATGTACAGATAAATTATTCTGAGAATTATATTATTGGTGATAAGAATAGAGAAGTTACTACCAGAAGTAGAGCAACACAAGATCATGCTTTTTTGTGTCTGGTTGAGGAGATTCAACGTAAATCTATAAAAAGCATGCATTGATCTGAATTGGGTAAATGCAATGAAGGAAGAACTTAATTAGATTGAGAAGAATCAATCTTAGGAACTTGTGCCCAGACTAACAGATAATAATGTGATTAGAACTAAATGGGTGTGCTGAAACAAATTGGATGAAAATGGTAAGGTAATAAGGAACAAAAAAAATTTAGTATGTAAAGGCTAGACTCAGATTGAAGGATTTGACTTTGAGGAGACTTATGCTCTTGTTTCTCAGATGAAGGAAATTCAAATATTTCTAGCTTTTGTAACTCATAAGGATTTCAAATTTTATTAAATGGATGTGAAGTCAAAATTTTTGAATGGAGAGTTTAAGGAAGAGGTTTACATTAAGAAATCAAAAGTTTTTAGATCAAAATAAGAACCAAAAGCAGTATTCAGATTGAAGACGACACTATATGGATTGAAAAAGACACCGAGAGCTTGCTATAGTAGAATAGAGACATTTTTTTTTTGAAAGAATTTTCAGAAAGGTTTTTCAGACATCAATTTATATTACAAGAAAGATTCATATTAGATCCTAAGTGTTTCTATGTATATGTTAATGATATTATTTTTGGAGGCAAGAATAACTTATGTGAGAGATTTGTAGAGGAGATGAAGAAATAATTTGAGATGTCTATGATAGGTGAGTTGAATTTATTTCTTGTAATGTAGGTAAATCATAATAATAAACTTACTATAGGTGAATTTATTTCTTGTACTATTAAATATTTTCATTTCTCACCCCATGTATGTTAAGGAATTGTTGAAGATATTTGGGTTGGAGAATTCCAAACTTGTTTTTACTCCAATTGTTACTGGCTATAATTTTACTAAGGAAGATGAGTTACCAAAGGTAGATTCAAGTAATTATAGATCAATGATAGGTGGTTTTTTGTACCTAAATTCTACTAGACCAGTTATTATGTATGCAATATGTTCGGTAGCCAAATTTTAGCATGAACTGAAAGAATCACATGCTATGGTAGCGAAAAGAATTTTGAAATATTTGAAAGGGATAGAAGAGTTTTGTTTGTGGTATCCAAAAGGTCCAAATTTAATTCTAACATCTTATACAAATACATATTGGGTAGTATGTTTGGATAACTAAATAAGTACCAATGGCGGAGTCTACTTTCTTGTCTCTCGAATAGTTTCTTGCTCAAGCAAGAAGTAGGATTTTGTAGCTTTATAAAATACTAAATCAGATTATATTGAAACATCCTCATGTTGTACTTAGGTACTATGGATCAAATAGAATGTAAAGGATATAGGTATTACTTTTGAAGAACCAATTTTGATCATGTGTGATAATACCAATGCTATCAGTATATACAGGAATCTAGTACATCAGTGTAGAACAAAGCATATATCTATCAAGTATCATTTTATCAGAGAGAAGGTGTTGGATGGTGTAGTGAAGCTTGAGTATGTGCCTAAAAAGGAGTAGATAGAACATATATTCACAAAACATTTGTGCAGGGATATTTTTCACTATTTGAGGAGGAAGATGGGCATACTCCCCCTTCCTAGTGTTCACTAAATTCATCAGTGTGTGCATTGGTTTAGTAATTTGCAAGATTATTCTTTTCTAGATTAGTGTCTGGTAGATTCCACTCAGGGGGAGTAGAGTAATTTTCTAGAGGGAGTTTTTCCTAGTCTTTTTTTTCATTTTTGTCAAAGATGGATAAAGTTAAAGATGTTTGGAGAATAGTGAACTTTTAGGATAAGATCATTTTTATGTTGTTTTCTTTTTTATTAATGAATGTTTCCATCAATGAAAAATAGGGATATTTTTAGAATGTGAAGTTGATTCTATCCATTTTTTTTTCATTAATGGTTGTCATTAATATCAATGCAACCTATGTATTTTCATGTTTTGGTTGTATCAGTTGATGTGTATTGATAGTCTTGGTGGTATCGGTAGTTGTACCAACAATGTGTATCTAAATAGAAGTGTTCATTGAAAGATGTGCTTCGGATATCTATCCTTATCCATTTCAATTTTTCTTCTATGTTGTATGTTAGAGATCGTGGATCAATTTTTTGGAGTCAATCCTATTTGGAGCATGTTTGTTTGTGTTTCAGTTCTAGTAGTTATTATGTAACATGTTAATCATGTCCATTGCAACCAATGGATTTGAATAAGATGTTTCATGTTGGAATACACAAGGTGAGCTATATTGGTCGAGATGGTCCATATTTGATTCCTTACCACCGCGAGAATGTCTTGGTGTGACCTATTTAAAAATTGTTTTGGTTGACATGGATGATAGCATCAAGAATTATAAGAAGAGTAAGGATTTATATTGTTTTCATAGCTTATGCATTATTGTATGTGAAGTGATTGTGAATCTACTTCAAGATATCTATGTGTTGATTGTGTGCATGGAAGAGTGTTGGTGATAGTAATCTCAGTGGTGGATTCAATCTATTTTCATATGTTTTGGCAGTGAGCCTGTTCATATTTAAGGGTAGCTAGCCCAAATTGTAGTGAACTTACCTACAATGAGAACAACCAGTAGTGAGCCATTGTAAAAAATTACCTTGACCAGTGTCATGATAATAGGTGTTTCAATTCATGAGAATTAGCTTCTCTACGACTTTTCCAAATTTGGGTTTCCATGTAAATATTGGTGTTCTCAGCGTCAATGTTTCTGTGTTTTCATGTTTATATTTTTTTTGGATGCTTAATGTGCTTTACTATTAGATCAAAAAAATTTATTAAAAATCCAAATATTTTTATCAAGTGTGAGGGAATAGTTGATTCACCCCCCCCCTCCCAATTTATTTTGTCTATTCAATAGATTTTACTAGAATGCATACCAAATGAAAATTAGATTGCATTTAACCAAATGAATTTGAATCTTGATTTTATTGAGTAAAATGATATAATATGAATATGGGTATTAAATTATCCTAAACATTTGAATAATAGGAGTTAGATTAATAATCAGAATTAGCATTAAACTTATTGCATACTTTGAATAGAATATTTTGAATTGTGCATCAATACAATGCATGTTTTAACGGGGAAGGATGTCACGACCTCAAAATTCTAAATCTTACTTCAATTCATTTTATTTGAAAATTGTAAAAACATAATATTAACTATTTTTGAAGTGAGAAGAAATATGACTAATATAAAAATAATATTTTATCTCTAATAGAAATATTTCCTTATTTTTAAAAGGATAATAAAATCAAATGACAAAGAACTAAATACAGATTCGAATGGGAAAACAAATATCCTTTGTCATTCTTGTTTATGATATCGGTGGTTGTAGTGGGGGTTTTTCATCCCACATTGATTCATTAACTATCCAAATTATTGTCTCATTTATGATATACACTATCCACTTCCAAGAGCAACTCTATTCCAAAGCTTTTGTTAAAAGGCAATGGAAGAGCATGAGGAAAAATTGGGGAAAGAAAAAGGAAAATCCATAACATAATAGGAAAGAGAAAGGGAAATTTACAGTAGGCTTAGTGATAGGAGACTTAAATGCATAGATTTCCAGGTTCCTCTTAATTATTTTTTATTTAAATCTAAAAGATAACTAAAATGTTTCCTTGTTCAATAAATGATTCTTGTCTTTAAATGAAATTTGGTGCCTATAAAAATATTATTGAAAATGTTGGACACATAGTGTCCGGACATAGTATTTTCATTTCTAGAAGGGTTTATTATTTCTCTTTTATTTGTATATTTCTTGGAAATCAAAGTCTTAAATTTCCTCATTTTGGCCTGCACTCTTACCATTTTGAGTTCCAGCTAGGCTTGACATCATTCTGTGAATTCTAAAATTTTATGATGAATTTTTTAAATGCCATTAATCAAAATTGAATATTATTTGTTTACAATAGAAAATATGGTGAGCCAACCTAAGCAAGACTAGATAGATGCCTCACTAAATTGTGGTTTTGTACATTAGGGGAAATGTCCTTCGAAAGGCTCAACCTCAAACAAATCAGATTATCACAACCCAAAAAGGATGAAGGGGTGCTAATGCAAGATCCAAGTGATAGTGGGAATTGGAGTTCACTTCCCCTTTATGTGTGTTAATGGAAATGTAATGTGAATGTGTATGAGAGATAAAATGTGTGAAAGGAAAATGACTCTATGTTAAAGTAAATGAAAATCAATAGGATATGATATTATATTTGATGTCGAATGTGAGTACAAGGAGAAAATATGAAGAGGGAACTTACTTTGAAAACAAGAAGAGGCCAATGCACTTTCATATATGATTTTGGCTATCAAAAAGTTGTCAGAATGAGGTAAGGTTTTGGATTTGGAACTCTGGCACCTAAAAATTATATCTGTGAAAATATTAGACCTAGAAGATAAGGCAAAAAATGGAGACCTTGTCCCACATAAGGGTTAATTTTGAAACCTTTTCCTAGAAAAGGGTGAATTTTGTGGCCTTGTCATTTTGACTCTAAAACTAATGAAATCTAGAGGGGAGATATAACTTGTTCTGATACTTCTGAATATGGATCCAAAACTCCACAACCTATTCCTTCATACAAAAAACAAGGGAAAAAGGTTGTGGAAAGGGGCTTCCCTTGGTCAAGCCCCTATAATAGGAATCAACCTTGAAAGAGAACAGAAATTGTATAAGGAAAGTACTATAAACTAGATAAATGTAAGTATTTACCTTGTTTGAAAAACCCTCATACATGGATGTTAGAATTCGATAAACCAACAAAGATGCTTTTGTGTGTGCTTTAGATATAGAATCAAGGATTTTTTTCACAAATTCAATGGATCCATTCTTTCTAATCCTATATTTTGAAATAATGTATGATTTTGGATCTTCCTTCTAGCTTGAGAATTCCTCTACTTAGCCATCATGAGAGAGAAAATTGCATCAATTGAAGAAGATTGTATTTTCTTGAATAAATATTAAAGAAATGGAGACCTAGAGATCTTCAATTAGGTGCTTTCCTTCAAATCTAGAATCCAAACCCTCAATTGTACAACTTGAAATCCTTGAAATCGTGTCTTAAGTTTTCACTTGAAAGATATCTTTCTCATGTATATTATGGATAGCTTACAAAACAATTGGATAATAATGGATATAAAAATGAGAGGCCTTCATATCCTTTTGTATTCCTTTCAAGGTTAAATATTTTTGGGCTAACCACAAATAAAAATTTGGAAGAAACACTTATGCATTGGACTCAAAGCTCACCAAAGGGGAGAGAGAGAGAGAGAGAGAGAGAGAGAGAGAGAGAGAGAGAGAGAGAGAGAGAGAGAGAGAGAGAGAGAGAGAGAGAGAGAGAGAGAGAGAGAGAGAGAGGNGAGAGAGAGAGAGAGAGAGAGAGAGAGAGAGAGAGAGAGTTGTGTTACGGTCATTAAATCCATCAAGGATATGTCCTTAAGTAAAGTGTATCCAATAAGGGATCCGACAAAGAGTGGTCTATCTTAAGGGAAAGGTAAGATTCCTTAGGGATCAAAAAGAGAGGGGGGATCTATCCTTAAGAAATGTATATCCATTAAGGAATCTAAAAGAATGGTCTATCCTAAGGGAAGGTAAGATTCCTTAGAGATTAAAAGAAAATGGAGGATCTATCCTTAAGGAAAGTATATCCATTAAGGGATCTAAAATGGTGATATATCCTAAGGGAAGGTAAGATTCCTTAAAGATCAAAAAGAAAAGAAGTATCTTTCCTTAAGGAAGTGTATCCAATAAGAAATCCAAATGGCAGTCAGTCAAAGGGCCAAGTGCAAAATAGCATTGAATAAGTGCAAGTGTAAAAATTGTGAAACAGAGAGAAGAGTGTATTCTCCCATGTTAAAGTTATTTAAAATGCCTTAATGGGAGCAATGAATTTAACACAGTGTACATGCATCCATAATAAATTTTTCCACTGTGAAATGTCCCCAAGAAAGGATAAATCAAGGTAAATGAGCACATGAAAAAAGAAACAATGGATGGGATAGACTAGCTCTGGGGTCAATAGGTTATATGATAACTCATGTATATCATAATTATGTCAAAATGAACTATTATCATCTCCCAAAGGAATTAGAATCTACCACACAAGAGGAGATAATCAATCATATCACCTATTCCCCCATCTCATTTTGTAGTATTTAGGGAAGGTGGAAAACTTGGAAGAGGAGAAATATCAAGCACAATAAATGGAACAATAGCTAGTTCCAAAAAAGAACCATGTTGTGAAGATAGGTCACTGTGTCTGTCACTGGGAGTTATAGATAACTATTGTGAAAGTGTAGCTGATAAATCATGATCAATATCAATAGTCTCATAGTCATTAGAATCCATAGCATGAATATCATTGTTAGCATCAAGAACATCATCATCAAGAGTATCTTCTTCATCCAAATTAATTGTTATAGAATCTAAGATACGAATAGCATTGCCATGTTTGTTCATTTTAATTTTGTTTAAATTCACTTCCTCCATTAGCCCAAGCATGGGTTGGTAAAAGGGAAGTGAAGCATGAGGAGGTTTATGAGGTGAAGAAATATTTTGAGAAGTATATTGATGGGCTCTAGCATAATGCTTGCAATGTTGGCTATGAGCATGATTATTGTGTTTAATTTTTATATAAATTATGTTTGGGATAGGAGCAATCATCATCGGGTCCTTTTTCTTCTCGAGGAGGAAGAATTGAAGGAACTACACTAGGTTGAGAGATCGGTTGAGAAGTATGTGTATAAAAAATAGGAAGATGAGGTACAGGTGGTGTAGGAAGAAGTCCACATCCAGGTCAAATAGATGGAAAATTTGTATGGTCACATATTGGGAAAGATGGATGGTGGTTGTGTTAGCATTGATGTCAAAATAGCACAAGGATTGATCAGAGGAAGTAATCAGAAGAGTTATTTTCTTGTTGCTAACTTAACTATTGTAGGTTAGCCACTAGAGAAGAATGTTGAAAGGTATGATGAGAAGTAAATATTTTATAAATGAAGTCATGATCATAGAGGAAGAATGATGAATTTGTTTTATATGTCCACCCAAAGTTGCATAAGGTTTCATGATGATTTGGATAGGTGACCAGGTTACATAAGGTGATTGGAAGACATGGTGATAGACTATGTTAACGAGAAGATGAAAAGATGTTCAGTGTGCACAATAGATTTATAATTTCATGGAGTGAACCTATAAATGTGTTGGAGACATAATCATGTGTCTTCAACTCAGAGGTTTTGTACTTCAGAGATATACAAGGCATAGTCTTATTCTCTCGGTGACTTAGTTGGTAAATCATGTTGCACAAGTGCTAAATCATGAAATCTGGGAGATTTATGATCTCAAGGTAGTGGTCATAGGTTATGGCTATAATTTAGAGGACAAAGATGGATTTGAATCAAGATATTTGTTGTGTTGATTGAAAGAGATGGTGAATTAGGTTTTGGTGACATAGTTCTTGGTATAAAATGATGAATTGGGGAAAATTCAAGGTACAGATTGGGGATGTGAATTATAGAGGTGGATATTAAAGGAAGAGCCTCATTCAATGATAATCATAAGTGTTTTAACAAGGGTTTGATCAAAGATCTGTATTGTGGTACATTGGACTTGTGTCATACATAAGGTAGATGTTAGTTTCACAGTTCATAATATTTCTATAGATCATTATAGTGATCAGATTTTAAGGCAGTGAGCCTTCCTCAAGGTTGTAGTGTGAGGATTTTCATTTGAGGAGTGATCTCTAGGTAGTTATCCTAGATGCATGTGCATTCCCTATACATTCTAATAAGGTATTTTCTTGTTGTGGGAATCAGCACCACCCTAGTTTTTCCCCCAATAGGGTTTCCACAATAGAAATATTGTGTCAATATTTGTGGATGATATTCTGATTTGTGTATGCATGCATGTTTCACATTTTGTTCAATTGTATCATAATTAAGGGTAATTGAATTAAAAGTTTTTAAGAACTAAGGGTTTGGAGTTCAAGGTATAGGAACAACTAATTCACCCCCTTCCCACTCTTGTTGTGCATTTCCATAATATCTACAATTGGTATCAGAGCCTTTTTCCCTTGAAGGAATCCTAATATCTTGAGGGAGATCATATATCAAAACTTTCAAGAAGGATAGTCCTAGGTACGAAGGAACAAACTACCATATATGGAAAGCATGGATGATCATTCAACTAAGATTAATTGGAGAGGAATATTGGACCATCACAAATAACTCATACACTCCCCTTGCATATCTATCTTTGGCTACACTAGATGAGAAGAAGTGGTTTTAATATAACATCAGAGTAAAGGAAACACTATTAAGTTCTCTATCAAATACAAATATACAAATGTAATGGAATTGTAGACGACACATTAGATTTGGATGAATATAGAAACCCTGCATGAAGGTGATGCATGTGTCATGCAATCTAAGTTTAAAATCCTAAAAGGAAGGTATGGACCTCTAATAATGTCTAAAGATGAGAACATCAAATATTATATGTTAAAGATAAATGAATTATTTTGTAGAATCACGTGTGTTGGTGGTGTATTGGATAAAGGGGAAATTTTTTTAAAGGTACTGAGATATTTTCCCCAAACTTACAAATGCAAATTTGCTTCTATTGAGGAAATTAGAGCTATTGTTGATGTGACAAGAGATACATTAGTTGGTAATATATCTTCTTTTGAAATTATTGTGTTTGGTGATTCTCTCTCCAAAGTTGAATGATATTTCAAGGCTACTATATCAAGAAGAGACATGCACAGATCATATCAAGGTGAAGGATCTACAAAATGAGTATCAAAATATGAAAATGACATAAGATAGATTGAAGAAGAAGAAAGAGGGCTTCAGTAATTTGAAGCACTAGAGGCAAGGAGACTATCCAAAGGATCTAGTAAGTACAAAGGAAAAATGCCTTTTAATTTTTTTTTTGCAAAAACATAAGACATTATGATTCTACATGTCTAGAAATATTTACCAAGAACAAGTTTGATAAGTCTAAAGATGAGAAAAAGTGTTATTATGTTGTTGATAATGGAGGAATCACTGATGATGAATAATATAATGTTAAGAGTGAATATGAACCTAGTTTTGTTGCAATTATGGAAAATGAACCTAAGAATACAAATATGATATCAAATGATATTAGTAACAATATTGTTGAATATGTCATGACTAATTATAATAATAGTAGTGTGATCAAGATTAAATCTCAATTACTCAAGATTATGGGTTAGCCCTAACTGATCAAAATGTCAAAGAAGACAAATAGACTATTGATACTAGGTTCTCGCACTTCATGACTGGTAATGATAAAAAAAATATAAAATTTGAGATGCACGAGAGTAGTACTATCAAGAGGGAAGATAACTCCAAAGGTGATAATTCTACAAGTTATACTGTTGCAATTTTTTTTCCTAGAGGTATTATGAATAATGTTCATGGTAATTGTGTTATTGAAAAGACCAAGCCTAGTGATATCTCTACTAGAAATGTTTTTGTATGTAGTGTTCTTGATAAGTTTGACCTTGAGAACTCTATGAGTTGTGCTATTGAAGAAGAAAAGGTCCTCATTCATTGAAATGAATAAGAAAAATGATTGGTTGATAGATTGGGGATGTTCACATCATATGATTGGTGACAAAAAACCATTTGTAAAATATGAAGAATATGATGATGGAATTTTTTGATGGGGTAACAACACTTAAGGGAGAATCAAGGGAAGAGGTATTATTTTCTTAGATAAAAGAAAAATAATAGGTTATGTCCTACATGTTACTGATTTGACTTACCATATTATCACTATTGTACATCTAGTTGAAGAATGATACACTCTATATTTTAGTAATGAAGGATGGAAGATTCTAAATAATTACGAAAGTGAAGCTAGATCATGCGTAAGGAGAAAGAGAATTGTTTACCATCTGAATAATAAATGAAAAAAATATTAGATCACCCAAATTGAACAAAGTTAGACAAAATAATGAAAATATAGATAAGTAATCAACCTTAACAAGGTATTACTCCAACGATATCTGAGTCAGATGTAGAGGATCTTAAAGGAAATTATTGATGAAGATAATGAAAGAAAGGAAGAAGGAGAACCACAAGGGTCACAAGTGAAGAAAAGAATGTCAAGGTATGTTAATTTTAATCTTTTAGATGAAATCTACTTGACTGTTCAATGTGGAAAAAATCAGTTTGGTAGCTTAAATAACAAAGTATTGGAATGCAAACTCTTGTTGTGAACCAAATTCAGATCATGTCAGTAAGATCAAGAATTCAAGAAGGAAGTGAATAAGATTAGGATAAAGAAATGGAGGAAGAATCTAAAATTTATGGTAAGATTCATGATTAGAAAAAGGTTGATGACACACAATTTTTAAAATATAGAATTATGGAATTAGTTGAAAAAATTCAAAGTCAAAGAATCAAGAGAACAGGAGGAGAATTGTGGAAGATCATATTTTCTTAATTTTATAAGATTTAAGCAAGAGAAGTATGCAAGGGTTGTAGAGATGATCAATGGGTCAGGGCCATGTAAGAAGAGCTTAGAGTTACAAATGAGTATAAGGAGAAGCTCAAGATCTTTTCATCCAAAATTTAAGCACTACTAATTCAGAGAAGGCCAATAGACAACAATGTTATTGAATTAGAAAAATGAATATGCTCCAAATCCAACAAGACCAATTCTAAATTAGAGAGGAAGAAAAGGAAGTGGACCAAGAGGAATAACTTGGGAAAGGAATCTAAAGATCAAAGGTACAAAGGTAAGAGTCTTGTTTCTAATGAGCTTAAACACAAAGAGGTCGATAGTAGAAAAGGATATCTATGCTTCAATTATAGAAGGGATGATCATGATCCAAGTATATGCAAAAGTATGAGAAGAAAGATTGATAATGTTAACAAAGGTGAAATCAGATGCTTTGTATGCAATAAATTTGGTCACATTGGTAGACAATGCACTACAAATAATAAAGGAAAGGATGGACACAAGATTGTTCTACAAATTAGATACAAATTATTTGAGCTTACTATTGACAATTATAAAGGAAAGAATGTAAAAACATGCGAAACTAAGGGAGAAAACAAGAACATGAAGAATGATGGTCAAAATAGGAATAAAAAAGGAGAAGACATGGTAGACAATCTTGTTCAAATGGATATGAATGGAAAAGAAAAGGAAAAAGAAAAAGAAAAAAGAGACAAGGAATAGAAGCATAGTAAAAGGACAAAAAGAAAGAAGAAAAAGGAAACAATATATATGGGATCTACATCAGTAAGATCCAAAGGAAAGTTAAGAGGACTTGTTCCTCCTATTCTAAACTAAGAGGCTAAAGGATGCATCAGTCCAAAAGATCTTCATGAAGATATAATTAAAGATAGATTCATGTATGGAGGCTACTACTCAGGGGGAGTAGTAAGCATGATGATAAAAGTTATATAATCTGAATTTGAGTATATATTTGTAGGGATTTACAAGGAAGTGAAAGAATTAGTGAGTTAAGTATTTGATCAATGTATGGATGTCTTAGAGGTGTGTATGTGCAAAAAAGAAAGATGAGGTTGACAAGGTAGTAGAAGAAAAAAGGGAAAAGGAAGCAGATGTTGTTGTGATGAAGAAAATTACAAAATAAAAAATGATACACCTTTTTCATTGATGTCAGAGGGGGAGAGAAGCTAACATGAAAAAAGGGAAAGATATCAAATTTAAAATACAAAGGAAAAGATCAATAAGGAAAAATATCATATTAGAGATGCAACGTTATGTATGCTTTCACATAAGAAAGAAGTTAGATAAGATGTGTGTTGTGTATATAAAGGGGAGACGATGAAGGAGAGAAGACTATGTAATCATATTAGAACCAAGACGAGCATGTTCCCAAGGGGAGTAGAACAAACTATGAGAAGTGTTATTAGAGAGATTCTAAAAGATAATTTTTGGATCTTATTTGTAGTAATGTTTCTTATCTTTCTAGGAGTGAGACTATTGGTTTCTTATTGTATTATTTTTATTTCACATCACATGTTGTCATCAATGGTAAAGGGGGAGATTGTTGGGATATTGGAAAAGTTAGATGATGGTTGTGTTTTCGTTGATGTCAACATAACAGAAGGATTGATCAGAGGAAGTAATCAGAAGAGCCATTTTCTTGTTGCTGAATTAAATATTGCACATTATCCAATTGAGTAGAATTTTAGAAGGCATAACTCCCCACCAAATAATCCTTGGAACACAAGGATGCAATGTGCACTAATTAATTTTTTATTAACAAGTTACCTAAAAGCATAATAGAATAACCAAGTGCAATAGATAAAAATCTAAACATAATTTGAAACTCAAGGAACATGGAAAACTCACATGTTCACCTACACAAGTGGAAGTTATTATAATAATTAGAAATATTCCCAAGGCACCCAACATATACTCAAAATGAAGAACACACATTCCTAAGATAACTGAAAGGAGATCCAGATAACATTCACATATTACAAGAGGGAGGTCCTATGCTATTTATCCAAATAAAGATGTTATTTTTATGCCCAAATGAAAGTTCCTACAGTGGTTAACCATACAAGTTCATTTACCATTGAATCCATAAACCAAAACACAAGTTCTACATACCAGAAAGAGGTAATATTTGCCAATGAATACAAAACCTTTTTTTATGAATGGGAGGATCTCTACTCAAAAGAGGGTATCTAGAACCGTAATTAGGTTATTTGGAAGATGAACCAAAGTTCCCACTGTTCCTGATACAAACCAGGATGACATGCCATACAAACAAGGTCTTGTATGATATAGGATGGTGTCCCATACAAAGAAGAACTTCCATATGAAAGATTATAGCATTTAATAGAAATGGGATTTCCATACGAAAAGGTATGATATCCCTTACAAAATAGGATGGCATCCCATACGAAGAACTGTCCTAGAGGCCAAAAATTTTGCATTCAGTATCTGATTGAATCCGTTCAAAAAGTGTCAGAAATCTCTTGATGAGATCTATGAAAATATGGACCTAAAGCCATCCTAGGACATCAAAATTTTTGTCACCACCCAAAATAATTAGGCAAGGTCTTATAAATAAGGCACTATTGTGAAAATTAAAACAAACGAGATTCTCAGTTGAATAAATGGGTAGGCATGCTGACACTAACAAAAAATATGGAAAGAAAGATAGCTCCACATTGGGGAGTAACAAACACATGCATATCGAGGCTATATCACTCAATTTCATCAATGTATATCATAAGGAAAGCATGAACATATTATGCTAAAAACTAGAACATCAAGTGCATATAACATCAAATAACTATACAAGTCAAGGAATGCACATACAAGTTCTAAGTCTTAAGTTGGAGGACGTCTGTCTCTATACACTGGTCCCCAACAATGGTAATAATTTTAGCAACGCCTCCCTATCATATTGTACCTATAGGCCAAACCCATCATGGTCATGGAGATAGAAATCGGTCCCCAGTCACATACGATACTCAAAGCAATAAGGATAAACACATGAAAAATAGTATACAAGACTCAAGGGTAATCCAAAAAACCTAAACAATAAAATCCAATGCAAGCATTAATAAAAAAAAGTAGGGAAAGTCTCTACTCTGCTAAATAGATTACAATGTCAACACTCAAGAATGGAGTGTCATCACATGGCTCGTACAGGCCCGTGTAGAATCGAGAAATCCTTCTGAAATTAAGGAATATCTATTGCTTTGGCACATGTATCTCAAATAAATGGTCGATGCTATGCCAAATCAACATCTGCAAATGGTTCATAGGTATTCCTTCTCATGTCTCTCAAACATATGACCGATGTTATGTCAGATTGACATCCACAAATGGTTCACAACTAACCCATATCACGTCTCTCAAAAAGATGACTGATGGATATAAAACTAATCTTAATATTATTATGTTTTCCCTATTCATTTTAAGGTTATCACTTATTAAGATAACTCAATCTACGGATACCCTAGGACCACTTTGTGTCCGAGCCCGCCTTGGTGAGCCATTCCATCCCACTACTACACACCTACCAGTCAAACACAATGAGAGCATAAAATACTCCAACACCTAAATCAAAGAGGGAGGTAAAAAAAATATAAAATGGCTACATTGGCCTCAACCAAGAGGACATTTCCCAATCAAATCTCATCATGACACACACAAAAATCTCACAATGCAGTCACAAAAAACAACATCACGCATTGTAATGCAATCAAAATCAAGCATGGAGAAAAATTATACCCAAAGGAAAAAAAATCACAATTTCTCATAGCACACTCAAAGATCTTATGATGTGGTCTCAAACACCAATATCACACATTCCAATGTGATCAAAATGAAGCATGGAGAAAAAAACATAAAAAGGGAAGGACAATTACAAGTGTTCATGGTGAACTCAACTAGGCACTTGGCTAGGAGTATAGATTTATTCATGAATCTAGAATCAACAATATAAAATTATAGAATGGTGGAAAACCTAGAGGACAACACACTCCAAAATTTGGATTAAACCAGACAAGCTAATCAGTAAAACTAGGTGGCATGCAAAATGATGCGACCCTAAAATTTCCCAAAAACCAAAATTCACAGAAAGTTACAAAAGGAAAACCCATTTTCCCTTAGGAAACCAACACCACACTAATATAATAAAATTCTAGATCTAGATTTATACAGAAAAATGACTGGCATAATGCTACAAAAACCAAAATGCAAAACCCTAGTTACTCGTAGCGAGTCAACTGGGTAATAGAAAACTAAAATTTTGTGGGGGAGTACTAATTCTCATCCCACGAAGAAAAAGAAAACAATAAATAGGTTAACTAGTTGAGAAAAAAATTAAATAATAGAGGCCCTAGACATCATAGCCGGAGGAGAAACTTGAAAAGATGAGGAATAAAATAAATTCCAAGAAGAATCTTGAAGTATCTCCACACAAAAGGGAGTATTCACGATAGGATTCCAATGAGCTACAACCCACAAGAATTTGACAACCCAGTCAATCAAAATGAGTAGAAGATTGAATTTCTCCAAAATAATTTGGAGCAAATTCCAAATTCTTCTCCCAAATCAAAATTGAAAAGTGAAATATAAAGAACTTTTTCCCAAAAATACCTAAAGGGAAAATTGAAATAGATCACTTAAATAATTCCCACAAACTATTGACTTTCCCAAATTAAATAAAATATATTCCAGTTAAATGGAATTTGATTATGAAAAATTAGGTGATAATAAAATATCAAATAGCCAGCCACTTAAAATGAACATTTAATCCTAAATCATCCATGAAAACTTTGGAAATCTAAATGCATAGACACATCACTGATCTCTTACAATACATATGAAATCAGGATTTACCACATTTACCAAAAGGATAATATAATAATCATAGGTACATCATCCATACAGGAACGATATTGGCTCAATAATGAAAGGTTGATGTTACTATCTCCTGTGCCACTACCGGGGATAGAAAAATACCAAAATCATGTAATTCAAGGAGAATGTGTCTAAAACATGTTCATTGAAACATACAAACATCAATTGTACCTACCCACAATAAAATAGCCAAAGCACAACATATAATAATCAAATAGTGAAGGATAACGACACCATCATGTGGACCTCACAAAGGGGGTAACTATGAATTCGTCTCACTTTGTACAAACACACAGAGCATAATACATATAAATTGCATGAGCGTGTAGTGAACATTAATTCATTTAAATAACCATAATATTAACATTTATTCATTTTATTTAAATATCAAATATCAAATAATCATTTCTAGCAATATGGACATATATCAGTGCAAATCTCCATAAAATACCCAACTGTGAATAAGGAAAAATATAAGAGGAAGCCATGATATTCATCATAACAAATTATTCCAATTAGTATCTAATAAAAGATACCCCATATATAATCATACAAAATCATCATGTAGATATGATCAAAATATTACTAGCAACATAATCTAACATTCAAGTTAGAAATGATATAGGTAATGAAAATAAGGTACGGTAATTGAATGCATAACATAGAGTAACTACTAATCACATAAAATGTATAATCATGGAATGACATCATGATAAAAACATAACATAGGCAACCAATAACAAATACCTCAGTGAAACCATCAAATCACAACATAATCCAAATATGAACATACCAATTATAACCACAGTAGTAATATCAAAATGAGCACAAGAATAAACTAAATTGGATGCATCTCACAATGCCATTATAAAAAAACATAGGAATAGACATTGAATTACAATATCAACTCATCTAGTCACATAGGATAAAAATAAAGAATCCATAGCCAAAGATTGGCATCACTAAATATCTCATCCAACTACACAGAAGCATGTATCAAGATAGAGGCACATCCATCAGGATGTCATGCAGAATGCTAACGAGAGAGGTAGTACAAAAGGTCTGGTGAGAAGTGGCTATTGTAGAGATGAAGTCATGCATGTAGATGAAGTATGATGAATATGTTTAATATGTTCACCCAAAGTTACAAAAGGTTTCATGATGATTTGGATAGGTAACCATGTTGCAGAAGGTGACTGGCAGACAGGGTGATAGATAGTGTTAACAAGAAGATAGAAAGAGTTTTAGTGTGCACAATAGAGTTATAATGTTATGCCATGAACCTAGGAGTGTATTGGAGAAATACTCAGGTGTCTTCAACTCAGAGGGTTTTTTCTTCAGATGTCTGCAAGGCATAATCTTATTGTCTCAGTGACTTGTTGAAAAGTGTTCTTCAAGTTTTGGTGGAAAAGAGTTGGAAAATCCAATGGTTGTGATGGATTTGAATGTTTGAGTGTTTTTCATGATTCGATAGAATGTTCTTTAAGTATGTTCTTGATTAGTTGGTCCCACACATGGATCAGAAGGATAAGATTGGTGGATTTTTCGGTCAATAATAATATTTTTATTATTATTCATGTTCTTGGCTGACTTAGTTTATAAATTGTGTTGTGCATGTGCTAAATCATGAAATATAGGATATTTATGATCTTGAGTTGGTGGTTGTAGGCATTGACTATGATTTAGCATCCAAAAATGGATTTGAATTGACATATTTGGTGTGTTGATTAAAAGAGATGGTGAATTAGGTTTTGTCAACCTAGTTCTTGGTATAAAATGATGAATTAGGGAAAATTCAAGGTGTGGATCATGGAAGAAAATTCTAGAGGTGGCTAGAAAAGGGAAAGACTGATTCCATGGTAATCAAAAGTATTTCAATATGGTGTTGAATATAGAGCTACATTGTGCTACATTGGAGTTGTATCAGATATAAGGTATATGTCACTCATGTACAATTCACAAAATTTCTATAGATCATTACAGTGATTAGATTGTAAGGCAGTGAGTCTTCCTCAATGTTGTAGCTCAAGATTTTTCATTTGAGCATTGAGCTTGAGGAAGTGAGCCTAGATTAATGTGCATTCCATATACATGTAATAAGGTTATACATCTAATAAGGAATTTTCTTATTGTGGCTAATCACGCCCACCATGGTTTTTCTCCTAACATGGTTTCCATGATAAAAAAAAAAGGTGTGTCTATTCATGTGGATGATATTATGATTTGGATATGCATGCATGTTTCACATTTCCTTCAATCAAATCAGAATTAAGGGTACTTGAATTAAAATGTTTTAAGAACTAAGGGTTTGGAGGTGAAGGTATAGGAACAACTAATTCACCCCCCTTTCTTAGTTGTGCATTGGCATAATATCTACACCTTTGGATTGCTAAGTTTCACAAAAATTGCAGCCCTTGTAGGCTTGGTATTATTGAAATAGATGGTTAGGATGGGTTTGAATTGGTTCAAGAATGGAAATCCAAAAGACACCAAGGTCAACTGAGTCTTGAGGCACTTAAAGCTGATAAAAACTATGGTTAATAGTCATGATTTTTCTCTTCTGAGGATATTTAAGGCATTTATGAATGTGATAAGCCATTAATTTCATGGAGGTAAGAAAAAGAAGACCAAGTTTGAATTCAAATTGATTAAAAGTGGGGATGACAATGAAAATAGCATCCAAAATTTTACAACCAACTTCAATAGGGAATGAAATGGAACCATGGGAAGGATAAAGGAAACTATTGCAAGTTTGGATCTTAACATCATATTTATCATAGAAATCATACTACAATCGTCTATTATAAATATTTTCTTTAGTTATCACATTTACCATGCTAGTGAGATTAATGAGGACACCATGGGAAACAAGGCCAACAACCTTTGCAAGAATATGGAGAGGACCATCAGGTGGTTTAATTGTCTAAGTAGAGTCAAAGGTAATGCAAAGTTTAGATGAAGGTTTATTTTTGGGTTTATCTTTCTCAACATGATTGACTACATGGTTAGCTTCATCAATTTTTTCAATATAGTCAATACATAGAGAAGAAGAAGGTTTTCTAAGGTCAATACTATTTATTGAGTGAAATGAAAAAGGGTTGGTATAGATTTTTAATTTTTGGTTAGGAGGTGAAACAAATTTATTTCCATTGTTATTGTCACCTTCCACAAATATAGCATTGGAATCAATAAGGTCTTGAATAAGATTTTTCAATTGATAACATTTCTCAGTATCATGACCAGGTTGACGATGGTATTGATAGAAATATTTTGGATCAAAGTATTTGGATTTTGGTTTAGATGGATCAATAGGTTAGACAGGAGGAAGTGTTAACACATTAGGATTAATTAACTTCAACTTAACATTATGCAAATATTTAGAAAGGTGGTGCAGGAGCACCTAGGAAAACTCTCCATTTCTAGTTAAATTTTTTTCTTGTAACTGACTCTAGCCAAGTCAATGATTTAATTTTGACCTTAGAAGGTCTAGCAAGGTGTGTGACTAGATGGATTAAGTAACTAGTACTAATCCAATCTAGTTTAGTTAGTTTTTTCTTTATTGCTTGTTTTGGCTTAGAATTGGGAAAATGAGTCTAAATGTATCCTAGACCTAGGTGTGAAGTGGAAAGTTTCTAAAAAGGCTCTAATGATTTGTATTCATTTAATGAAGAAGGATAGAGGTCCTAAAATTTAGTTATGAGCATTTATGCAAATGATGCTAAATGTTGTCATGACAACATTTTACAATTTTGCAAATGTTGCATGCAACATAGACAACTTTTTGAATCCTTTCAAAATGGAGGAAGGAAATAAATTATAGTGGCCTAAAATGGTGGAGGAAGAATCTTAAGATACTCCATGGCTCATTTTCCAAGGCAGGGTGATTGTAAGCAAGTTTTTGAAAGTGAATAGAGCAAGTGTTCTGACATACAGAGTATAGTCGACTTGTTTGAATGTTCTTAATGTTTTGATCGATTGAAAAGCTTAATATGTTGGTAGATTCATGTAGTATGAGTATATTAAAGACTTTTTCTTGAATTGATAAAGTAGAATAGTGTTTATTTGGTAGCCTTAGGAAATTGTTTAAGTTTTAGGGAGCCTACTGGTCTAGTTCAGTGTAGTTTTTGGTTTTATCACTCCCTCGTGAGATCCAACTATGGGAGAATCAAAACATTGGATGAATGTGTTAGGGGAGCCTCTTTGTAGTGTGAATATTCAAGTAGGACGTCAGAGGAATTGATTTGATACTTTTATATACATGCCCTAGGTGAGATATGACTGTTTGGTTAGGTGTATGGCAGAGGAAAAGATGAATGCAGAGACATGGGTGTGTATGAGAGTTCTAAACCAAGTGTGGTCTCAGAGTCATTAGGGTCTTATAAATCCTTGGTTATGAGTTCAAATCTCATCCAATCCATTTGGATAGATTTCTCCATAAAAGTCAGTGGATTGCTCTTGAAGAGACAAAATAGGCCTAAAAGCCCTAAAATTTAGGACATGGGTGTATAGAAGACTTGGGGACCCTAGACCTTGAAAATCCTTTAGGTATTAAAAAAGGGTATCAAGATCCTAAATTATTTTTTGGGTTTGTTTGGGAGATTCAGGAAAAAATCTAGAAAAACCCTCTGGATAGGGCTAATTGGTCAATTAGGCCGAATAGAATCATTTTGAGTGAAGATTTGGAACTCGACTAAATTGGGATTAAATACCTATTCAAATGGGAATGTATGGATGAAAAATGTGTATATAAGTATTAGACAAGACCCTTGTAGCATTTTTGGAGTTGGTATGATGGCTTTATGTTTGGAATCTTTCAAGCAAGTGTGAAGCATTGAGACAAAAGTAGTGGTAGTTATCCTTCAAGGTTAAACACAAGAATAATAACTTTTGGAGAAGATTTGGAAGTCTTAGGCTCATTTTATTGAGGCTCTTGAGATCCTAGAAGAGGAATTGGGATCCTAAGTAGACTGGGGAAAGAAAAGTCCTGTCTAGAACATTGTGTGAGCACACCTTGGGGTTACTTCTATCAGATTGGTATCAGAGCAGAGCTGATTAGGCTTGTGGTTAATGTTCCAACCAAAATAGTTAGCAGGAGAGTCAACAATGGTGCAAAATGTTGAGTTGGGTAAGAAGGTAGATGATCAAGAAGTGGAGAATAGGATACTTCGAGATAGATTGGATCAATTAGAGAAAAAGGTAGATGAAGTTGACGTGAAAGCAGATGAAGTAAAGGATAAGGTTGAAGGGAAAGGCAAGGATATTTCCATTGATGATGAAGTACCCAAAGTTGACCCTATCCTTAATGAGGATCCATTCCTAAAATCCTTAAATCCTATGAGTGGAAAAGAACTAGAGAGAGTTCCAATATTTACTGGAAAGATGGAGACAAAGATAGTCCTTGATTGGATAGAGGGACTAGAAAACCATTTTGACTGTGATGGAATCACTGAGGCTAAAAAGGTGAAGGTTGAAAAAGCTAGACTAAGAGGGTATGCACTAACTTGGTGTAAATTCATCTAAGATGACAGGGAAAAGGAAGGAGAGAGGCCCATTGCTTCATGGAAGGCTATGGTTGCAAAAGTTAGAGATGCTTATATCCCTGAGGATTATGAATTCCAATTGCATAAGAGAAGAAAAGGTTTGAGATAGAAGGAACTAGATGTAATCTCCCATACTGAAGAGTTTTAGAGACTTTACATGAGATCTAGAGTTTCAGAGGATGAGAAGGTTAAGGTAGCAAGATACCTTAATGGAATAAAGTGGACCATACAAGATGAGATGAGATTTTTTACTCCAGAAATTATTTAGAAGTGCCTCCAAATTTCCATCAAAGTTGAAGAGAAGCTAAGGAAGAAACAAGACTCTAGTATTACCAGAGGAAGACGTAGAGAGAGAGAGAGACACTAGAGGAAAAAGAGGTGGATATGGTGGAAGTAGTTCTGAAACCAAGAATAAAGGGGAGACTAAATTTGTTGAACAAAAAGAAGGAACTATAGTGGCAGAGGAAGAAAAAACAATCAAGGTAGGGGTAACTACTTTGCTAATATGAAGTATTACCACTGCAACCAGATGGGACATCCTACATAAATATGTCTAGAGAAGGGTTCTAATTCTCAAGGAGGTGATAAAAGGGTGAATTATGTCCAAGAAGAAGCTAGTGGTGGAAAAAAACACCCTAAGATTCTCTTAGAGTTAGAAGAAGGTGAAAATCTTATGATGATGAGAACTCTGATTAAGGAGCCATTAAAAGAAGAGCCTAGTCAAAGGAGGTCACTATTTAGAGTGAAGTGTAAAATGATGGGATAAGTGTGTAGAGTTATTATAGACTTAGGTTCTACTAACAATATAGTGTTAGAGGAAGCAGTCAACAAGTTGAAGACCACAATAATACCCCACACCAATCCTTACAAAGTCACTTGGCTAAACAAAGGGCAACATGTCCTTGTTAATCAGCAAGCTTGGGTGGAGTTTTCAATTGGGAGGTATAAGGAAGAAGTATTGTGTGATATGCAACCCATGGACACATGTCACCTACTCATAGGTCAACCATGCAAATTTGACAGATAGTCCATGCATGATAGAGCAAAGAACTCATACTCTTTCAACAAGGACAATGTGACATTCAAAATATAGTCACTAATAGAAGATGCAAAGATGAAGTCATCTGGACCCAATGTTCTCATGGTGAGTGAGAAGGAGTTCTTAGAAGCCCTAGAAGAAGGAGAAGGAGTTGGGTTTTCATTGGTGTTGAAGCCAAAATAAGATACTATAGACAACATAGTCAAGAGGACAGATTTGCCAAAAGAAGTGCAGGAGCTGCTACAGAAGTATGAAGGCATAGTCATTGATGGAAAACCATCATCCCTACCACCTAAGAGATTAGTAAGCCATCAAATAGACCTAATCCTTGGAGTTACCCTTCCCAATAAGGCTGCATATAAGATGACTCCTCAACAAAATGAGGAGATAGCTAGGTAGATTCAAAAACCACTAAAGGTCTGATTAGGAAAAAAATTAGCCCTTGTGTTGTACCCACTATCTTAGCCCCTAAAAGGGGAGGAACATGGAGGTTATGTACTTACTCTAGAGAAATAAACAAAATAACCATTAGGTATAGGTTCCTTATCCCTAGGATAGAAGACCTAATGGACTGTCTAGGTGGAGCAAGGTATTTTACAAAGATATACCTAAAGAGTGGCTATCATCAAATCAGGGTAAATAAAGGGGATGAGTGGAAAAAATCCTTCAAGACCACATAAGGACTATATGAGTGGCTTGTAATGCCATTTGGGCTATCCAATTCCCCATCAGCATTCATGAGGTTGATGAATGAAGTCCTTAAAGACTATATTGGAAAGTTTGTGGTAGTCTACTTGGATGATATACTCATCTATAGTAAGACAAGAGAAGAACATCTCAAACATCTAGAAATGGTTTGCAAGAGGCTACATGAGGAGGAGTTGATTATAAACTTGGAGAAGTGTGAATTCATCAAGAAAGAATTAGTGTATCTTGGATTTGTGTTATCACAAGGCAACCTAAAGATGGATCCAAGCAAAGTGGAGGCCATCATCAACTGGCCTACTCCAAGAACAAGCATTGAGGTAAGAATGTTTCATGGCTTAGCACAGTACTAGAAATTTTATCAAATGATTTAGTGCAATTTGTGCTCCTATGCTTGATAATATCAAGGGTGGGATGAAAACTAAATTTATATGGAATGAACAAGATAACCATGGGTTTGAGTTATTAAATAAAAATATTGCTACCCAACCAATCCTAATTTTTCCAAACTTTGAAAAGCTATTCACTGTGGAATGTGATGCCAACAATGTAGCCATTGGTGTAGTCTTGAGGCAAGAGGGAAGACCAGTGGCCTTCTACTCTGAGAAACTAAGTGAAGCTAAGAAGAAATACTCTTCTTATGACCTAAAGATGTATGCTCTAGTCCAGGCCCTGAGAAAGTGGAGGCATTATTTGCTTCCAAAAGAGTTCATAGTCTATTCAGACAATCAAGCATTAAGTTTCTTGAACTCTCAAGATAACCACAGTCACAAGCATATGAAGTGGCTTGAGTACCTGCAAGCTTACAACTTCAACATCAAACACAAGAAGGGATTATAGAACAAGGTATCAGATGCATTAAGTAGATGAGCCTTGACCATTCAAGATATTCAACTATAGAGCATGGGGATAGACAACTTCAAAGACCTATATGATGAAGGTGAAGACTTTGAAGACATTTATAAGGTATGCCAAGTGTATAAGAATCACTTTCATATTCAATTCTCTGATTCTACTTTACAAAGTGGTCTATTGTTTAAAGGGAGTCAATTTGTGGCCCTAGGGGGTCTATTAGAGATAATATAATCCAGGAGAAACACAATTGTGCACTTAGTGGCCATTTTCATGTTAATAAAACTCAAGAATTAGTTCAAAGATTTTAATTTTGGCCCAAGATAAATTTAGATGTTAAGAAATATGTAGAAGGTTGTGTTATCTGTTAGAAGGCAAAAGGTACATCTACTAATGCAAACCTATATCAAACTTGACCCATTCCAACCAGACCATTGGAATGTGTGAGTATGGATTTTGTAGTGGGATTGCCCAAGACAAAATAGGGAATGGATAGAATTTATGTCATTGTGGACGGATTTAGTAAGATGGCAAAATTTGTACCCTTCAAGAAAAAAAATGTTGCAATTCATATATATTCCCTATTCTTCAAGGAGGTAGTTAGAATACATGTTTATCAACTAATCATAGTGTCTGACAAAGACAAAAAATTTATGAGTCTTTTTTGGAAGACTCTCTGGCAGATTTTGGGAACCAACTTATCTTTTGGATCTGCATACCATCCTCAGTATGATGGCCAAACAAGGGCAGTGAATAGGAGTCTTGGAAATCTCCTAAGGTGTCTAACTAAGGAGTATGGTCAAACTTGGGACCAACTCATTGGGAAAGAAGAGTATGCCTACAATGAAACAATGAATAGGACTACTGGTAAATAGTTTATGGCCTTCATCCATGATGAATATATGAGCTCAGAGATCTGAATGATGGAGCCAAGGGAAGTTGCTATGCTGATGAATTTTCACATTCTATGCAAGAAGCCCATGAGACAGTGAGGAAGACACTCATTGAAAATATAGAGAAGATTAAGAGAAAAGTGGATAAGAGGAAATAAGATGTCCAATTCAAAGTTGGGGTTCTAGTGATGGTTCACCTCAACAAAGCCAGATTACAAAAAGGAACACCACATAAGATTCAAATGAGAAGAATTGGCTCATGTATCATACTGGCCAAATATGGATAAAATTCCTACAAGGTGGAACTACCAAAGGATATGGGTCTCTCTCCAGTGTTTAATGTTGTAGACCTGGTTTTATGCAAAGGCCCAATCCCAGATGTAGATCAAAGTTTGACTGAAGTCAAATAGGAGGTAGAGGAACTCAACTTTCCATCTACACCAATCAAGAAGGAAGAACACATACTTGATTCCAGAGTCTACAAAAAAACATGGAAGAAGGAATACCAGAGTTCAAAAAGTTGGGCATTGACCTCAACTTACTCAATCTAAGGGTGGATTGAAGCTTTTTCATTTAGGGAGGATGGTGTAGGAGCACCTAGGAAAAATCTCCATTTCTAGTTAAATTTTTTTCTTGTAACTGACTCTACCCAAGTCAATGATTTAATTTTGACCTTAGAAGGTCTAGCAAGGTGTGTGACTAGATGGATTAAGTAACTAGTACTAATCCAATCTAGTTTAGTTAGTTTTGCTTTATTGCTTGATTTAGCTTAGAATTGGGAAATGAGTCTAAATGTATCCTAGACCTAGGTGTGGAGTGGAAAGTGTCTAAAAAGGCTCGAATGATTTGTATTCATCGAATGAAGAGGGATAGAGGTCTAAAAGTTAGTTATGATCATTTATGCAAAAGATGCTAAATGTTGTCATGACAACATTTTGCAATTTTGCAAATGTTGCATGCAACATAGACAAATTTTTTATTCCTTTCAAAATGGAGGAAGGAAATCAATTCTAGTGGCCTAAAATGGTGGAGGAATCATCTTAAGAAACTCCATGGCTCATTTCCTAAGGCAGAGTGATTGTAAGAAAGTTTTTGAAAGTGAATAGAGTAAGTGTTATGAGATACAAAGTATAGTCAACTTGTTTGAATGTTCTTAATGTTTTAATGGATTGAAAAGCTTAATATGTTGGTAGATTCATGTAGTAGGAGTATATTCAAAACTTTTTATTTTATTGAGAAATTAGATTAGTGTTGATTTGGTAGGCGTAGGAAATTGTTTAAGTTTTAGGGAGTCTACTGGTCCAGTTCAGTGTAGTTTTTGGTTTTATGGCTCCCACATGAGATCCAATTGTGGGAAACTCAAAAGGTTGGATAAATGTGTTAGGGGAGCCTTTGTACAATGTGAATATTCAACTAGGAGGTTAGAGGAATCAATTTGATATTTTTATAGCCATGCCCTAGGCGAGATATGACTGTCTACTTAGGTGTATGGTAGAGGAAAAGACGAGTGTAAAGACAAGGGTATGTATGAGAGTTTTTAACCAAGTGTGGTCTCAAAGTCATTAGGGTCTTATAAATACCTGGTTATGAGTTCAGATCTCATCCAATCCATTTGGATATATTAGTCCATAGAATTCAGTGGACTACTTGTGAAGAGACAAATTAGGCCTAAAAGCCCTACAATTTAGGACATGAGTGTACAGAAGACTTGGGGACCCTAGACCTTGAAAATCCTTTAGATATTAAAAAATGGTATCAAGATCCTAGATTAGTTTTTGGGGTTGTTTGGGAGATTTAGGAATAAATCTAGAAAAACCATCTAGATAGGGCTAATTGGTCAATTAGGCCTAATAGGATCATTTTGAATGAAGATTTAGAAATCGACTAAATTGGGATTAAAGACCTATTAAAATGGGAATGTATGGATGTAGAATGTGTATACGAGTAGTAGAAAAGACCCTTTTAGCATTTGTGGAGTTGGTATGAAGGGTTTATGTTTGGAATCCTTCAAGCAACTATGAAGCATTGAGATGAAACTAGTGGTAGTTGTCCTTCAAGGTTAAACACAAGAAGAATAAATCTTGGAGAAGAGTTGGACTAGTCTTAGGCTCAGTGTCTTAAGGATATTGAGGTCCTAGAAGAGGAATTGGGATTCTAAGTATATTGGCACAAGAAAATTCATGTCTAGAACATTGTGTGAGCACACCTTGGGTTACTTCTATCAGATTGGGATTAGAGCATAGATGATTAGGCTTGTGGTTAATATTCCAACCAACATAGTCAGTAGGAGAGTTAACAATGTTGACCAATGCTGAGTTGGCTTATAAGGTAGATGATCAAGAAGTGAAGAATAGGATACTCCGAGATAGATTGGCTCAATTAGAGAAAAATGTAGATGAAGTTTATGTGAAAGTAGATGAAGTAAAGGATAAGGTTGAAGGGAAAGGAAATGATATTACCATTGATGATGAAGTACCCATAGCTGACCATGTCCTTACTGAGGAGCCATTCTTGAAAGCTTTAAAGCCTATGAGTTGCAAAGAACTAGAAGAAGTTCCAATCTTTACTGGAAATATGGAGCCAGAGATAGTCCTTGATTTGATAGAGGGACTAGAAAACCATTTTGAGTGTGGTGGAATCACTAAGGCTCAAAAGGTGAAGGTTGAAAAAGGTAGACTGAGAGGGTCTGCACTCGTTTAGTGGAAATTCATCCAAGATGAGAGGGAAAAGGAAGGAAATAGGCCCATTGCTTCATGGAAGGCTATGGTTGCAAAAGTCAGAGATGCTTATATCCCTGAGGATTATGGTATCCAATTTCATAAGAGAAGACAAGGTTTTAGAGAGAAGGACCTAGATGTAAACTCCTATACTAAAGAGTTTCAAAGACTTTACATGAGATTTAGAGTTTTAGAGGATGAGAAGGTTAAGGTAGGAAGATAACTTAAGGGACTAAAGTGGAAAATACAAGATGAGGTGAATATTTTGACTCTAGACACCATTTAGAAGTGCTACCAAATTTCCATCAAATTTGAGGAGAAGCTAAGGAAGAAACAAGACTCTATTACTACCGAAGGAAGAGGTAGAGGGAGAGACACTAGAGGAAAGAGAGGTGGATATGGTGGAAGGATTTTTGAACCCAAGAATCAAGTGTAGACTAAATTTTGTTAACAAAAAGAAGGAAAATCCAACAAAGGGGGTTCAAATAGAGGAAGGAACTATAGTGGTAGAGGAGGAAACAATAATCAAGGTAGGGGTAACTAATTTGCTAATATGAAGTGTTACCACTACAACTAGATGGGACATCCTGAATACAGATGTCTAGAGAATGGTTCTACTTCTCAACGAGGTGATAAAAGGGTGAATTATGTCCAAGAAGAAACTAGTGGTGGAAACAAACACACTGAGATGCCCTTAGAGTTAGAGGAAGGTGAAAAGCTTATGATGAGGAGAACTCTAATTAAGGAGATAGTAAAAAAAGAGCCTAGTCAAAGGAGGTCATTGTTTAGAGTGAAGTTCAAAATTATTGGAAAGGTGTGTACAGTCATTATAGACTCAGGGTCTACTAAAAATATGTTAGAATAGTCCCAAAGGATAACTAAGAGGGGGGGGGGTGAATCAGTTATCAGATACTTTAGTTATTTTCTTTGATTAGATAAAATTAACATAAAGTAAATGTACCTTCAGATAACACAATAGAGAACACAACAATTTTTGTTATGGGGAAACCAAATAGGTAAAAAACCCGGTAGGAATTAGCACCCACATATAACTGTACTTCAATATAATTATCCCTATTAAGAGATCTTGCAACCATGTTAGGAGTTGTTCTTTACAATTCAATAAGTACAGAGACCTGGTTAAAGGTCAAACCCTATTAGGATTCTTTTACAAGTAACCCTATTAGGGGTGAGGACTCACTATCCAAAAGCTCACTGCTAAAATGATGAAGGCTACAACCTTTAGTAGAACAGATATACACTATATCTGATAGATGAACTATTAGAGTAGACTTGCTATCTTGATCAATTCTAGTGTGTTGTATACTTCTATTTCTTCTTCACATAGATCTTTTCTCTATGAATGAAATGTCTCTACTATCCCAAAACAACAGACATATTGTCTTGCACTTGTTCTATCTTTATTCTTTTCATTCACACTTGGCGTTCATCAAATGATCTACTATAAGTATCTTCTCCAAAGGATGTAATATTCGTCAGCTCTAGGAGTCCCTTCAATACTTCTTTAGTTGGCCACATCATCCACGCAACCTGATTAGAAACATGCAACTCATACTGAATAGATGTGATGCTTCACAAAGTCGGCTCCACCAAATTAACTACAACTTCATGATTCTGACAGAACGTGTTTGGCACCTTTAGATAATTATCTTTAACTCATAACTAAACATGAATACAAACACGCATATCCCAAATATAGGTGCAACTCAAGAAATAATGTAATTATTCCAGCTCTTCTCAGATAGTCTTCAATCTCTGTAACTGTCATAATTGATTAACATAACTCAACTTAAACTTCATATCTGACTCAGCATGAATGAACACGACATCTAGAACATGTATACACCATGGAAATTAACACTCATAGCTCTAGAAAATCTATACTAATAATTTCATATAGAGCACTATTGTATATAATATGTTGTCATCAATGACAAATATACAATCAATTATTTGCACAGAAGCAAATCTCTGACAATATCCCCCTTTGACATTGATGGCAACATATGATATCATCAACTCAAAGTGTCTTCCTTCTTTTTACAATCTTCTCAATATCCTCATCAAAAGTTCCTCTTCACTGTTGCTACTCTATATACTCCCCCAGAGTGTATGCTCCCCCTTACTAATACTCCCCCTTTGAAATCAATGACAAAGGGTTTTTAACGCCATTAAGCATAGGTACTACTCTAGAAGTAGAGTAGTCAACCATTCATCAGTCACCAAGGACTAATGTTCTTGCTGCAAGTTCTAATCTAACTTAGGAAAGGGAATTACTCCCAACTTCTCCCTGAGATACTCAAAAGTATCTTTTGATAATGGATTTGTAAAAATGTATGCTAATTGTTCTTTAGTGCCCACATAATCCAACTTTACTTCTCTGTCTGCAAATTTTTCTCTTAGAAAATGGTATTTGATCTCAATGTGTTTTGTCCTTGCATGCATCACAAGGTTCTTTGACATATTGATAGTACTAGTGTTGTCACAGTGAATAAAAATAAGATAATCAATCTAAATACCAAAGTCTTTATTCATCTATTTGATCCAAACCATTGTTGAACAATTCAATGCTGCTACAATATACTCAGCTTCTACTATTGACTGAGAGATACAATTCTTCTTTTTACTTGTCCAAGTGACCAATCTGTCTTCAATAAATACTGCTCCTCCTAATGTACTCTTTCTGTCATCAACACAAACTACCCAATCTACATCTGTGTACACTTGAAGTTGTATATTCTCTGAATTAGGATACCATAAACCATAGTCAATAGTCCCTTTTAAGTATCTGAATATTATTTTTATTGCCATTAGGTGATTTTTCTTGGGTTCAGCTGCAAATCTTCTGACAATGCCAACTGCATTAGAAATTGCAGGTCTAGATTGTGTAAGATATATAAGTTTTCCAATCATAGACTTGTATAGGATCTTGTCAACTGCTATGGAGTGATCATCTTTAGAAATATTTCTTCCTGTTATCATGGGGGTGCTTACTGGTTTGCAATCTTCCATCTTGAAAGTCTTCAATATCTCCTTAACATACTTAGACTGATTTATGAATATGCCTTTGTCTGTTTGTTTTACATTCAATCCAAGAAAGTATTTGATAGGTCCAATCATTCTCATTTCAAATTCACTTTTCATTTCTTTGGTGAATTCTGCACTAAGTTTGTCATTACCTCCAAAGATAATGTCATAAAAAAAAATAGCAATGAATAGTATTCCTTCATCTATCTCTCTTATGAATAAATTACAGTCTGTTGCTCCTTTTCTAAAGCCTAACTTTGTTAAGTAACCATCAAGTCTCTCATACCATGCTCTTGGGGCATGTTTAAGTCCATAAAGTGCTTTCTTTAATCTGCATACCATGTCTGGTTTATCTAAAATTTTGAATCCTTCAGACTGCTCTATGTAGACTTCTTCCTTCAAGTCACCGTTCAAAAAAGCTGACTTGACATCCATTTGGTATACCTTAAAGTTTTTGAATGTTGCACAGGCCAAGAAAAACTTGATAGCTTCAAGTCTGCTCATAGGGGCAAATGTATGAGTGTAGTCGATTCCTTCTCTCTATGCATATCCTTTACACACTAATCTTGCTTTGTTCCTTACCAATGTGCCTTATTCATTCATTTTGTTCCTGAATATCCACTTTTTTCCAATCACGTTCTTGTCATGAGGTCTAGGGACCAGTTCCCATGTTTCATTCTTGATTATTTGATCTAATTCTTCTTGCATGGAACTTTTCCAATCAGAATCTTTGCACACATCTTCAACACTTAAGGGTTCAATCTGTGAAAGTAAGCATACCTCTTTATCAGTGGTTGAACCTTTTTCTCTAGATCTTGTCATGAATTTTATGCTCTGATCTCCAATGATATCTTCCTTAGAGTGGAATTTCAATGTGTATCTTGAGTTCTTAGGAGTGATACTTTCATCTGTAATCTATGATTTTTCTTCACTTGGTTCAGGATTGTTACATGAAACATCAATACAATCAAACATTTCTTCAATAACTGTATCCTTATTGATGGGTCTGGGCTCATCTTCAATCATGGGAGCATAGTCATAATATATTTATTGAATCATAAACTTCTCATCAATCTTCACATGAGTACTTTCAATGATCTTATTTAATCTTAGATTAAAACATCTATAGGCTTTTCTTTTAGTAGAGTAACCAAGAAAAATACCTTCATCGCTTCTAGCATCAAACTTGCCAATTCTATCATCTCTCTTGATGTAGCACTTGCTTTGAAAGATTCTAAAGTATTTTATAGTATGTACATTACCAAACCAAAGTTCATAGGGTGTCTTGTCTGCGCCTGGCCTTAATTGTATTCTATTGATACTATAGATTGTTGTATTGGCCACATCTCTCCAATAAGTATGAGCAACCTTTCCTTCTATCATGATAGTGCACGCTATGTCAAGTATTATTCTATTCCTTCTTTTGGCTATCCCATTCTATTGAGGGGTTCTAGGTTCACTTAACTATCTCTTGATTCCATGTTCTTCACAGTAATCATAAAACTGGTCAGAGGTGAATTCTCCTCCTCTATCAGATCTCTGACATTTTATCTTTAATCCAGATTCATTCTCAACTTTAGCTTTGGGCACTTTGAACTTCTCAAAATCTTTAGATTTTTCTTTTAAGAATGCAACCCACATCATCCTTGAGAAATCATCAACAAACAAATGAAATACCTTTCTCCATAGTAAGATCTTGTTTGAGTAGGTCCACATAGGTCTATATGTATCAGATCTAATTTGTTTTCTACAGAGTCTTGTGTGCTCCTGAATGAGGTCCTCACATGCTTCCCCATCACACATTCCCTGCACATGGTTTCAACTAGTCTTGAAAGACTTGGAAGGTCTCTTACTGCCTTTACATTACTTATCTTGACTATGTTGTCAAAATTGATATGACAAAGTCTCTTGTACCATAGCCAACTGTCATCTACTTTTGCAACAAAACAACTTACTTCTGAATTGAGCTGAAAAACATTACCTTTGGTCTTTGAGCCAGATGCAATCATGTCTTCTTATTTTTTTTTAATGATGCACTGGTTGTTTTTGAATTCCAACTAATATCCTTTATCAAGCAACTAACCAACACTTAGTAAGTTATGATGTGAATCATCAGCATAAAGAACATCATCTGTCTTGTTCTTTCCATCTAAGGTGATAGAATCTCTGCCTATGATAGGTTTGGGAGTGTTATCTCCAAATATAACCATTCCACCTTTGTATTTGTCCAAATGTACAAATCTATCTTTGTCTCCTGCCATGTGGTGTGAACATTTGATGTCAATGATCCAGTGAGTTCTGATGTTATCTTTTGAAACTAATGTTAATGCTTGTTCTTTTTCTTCATCTTCTTTGTCCATTTCTTCAAGCATCTTTTCAATGTCTTTAATGGAAATGAAACCAATTTCATCTTCTCCTGAATCATCATCAGTTACACCATCTTCAACATGATAACATTCCTTAGTGTACTTGGGCTTGTAATCTGATCTAGACTTCTTGACTCTTGTAGGACACTTGGATGCAAAGTGACCAACTTTGTTGCATGAAAAAAATTTGAATGGTATTTGTCCTTCATATTTCCCCTTACCTTTTCTTTCTTTCTTGGCAATCATAGAAATGATTTCTTCTAGTTCTATATCCACTTCTTCATTATTACTAGAGCTGCTTATGGATTTCTTGTTGTGGACTAAGGCTTTGAAAGTTGTATCAGTTTTGGGTTCAGTCTTCAATCTTGATATCTCAAATGCAGATATTTTTCTGATCAAAGTCTCTCTCTTGAAGTCTTTTGAAAATTGCACGGTCTCATCTAAAATATTGATCTTTCTCTCATATTCTTCTGTTAGTGTGGTCATTAGTTTGTCCATTATGTCTTCCTCTAAAATTTCTCCACCATTGTTCCTGATACCTGAAACTGCTTCATTAATTCTTTGATTGTAAGCTCTGATGTTTTCTTTAGGTAGCATTGTGTGTGTGATTTTTATACCTGTTAAGAGACACAACACTTCAATAAATCATTGCATTAGTGAAAACAAGGGGTTAGCAAACATAGCAATCACCAAAATTTATCTATTACTTCCTATCTAGGAGTATGAAACATGACATAATAGCCCTCAGGTTATGCATATTTCAGTGATAATTACAATGTAAGAATGAAAGATTCAAATGAAAATTAATCTAAATGATTTAAAAACATGCATGCTAGCTCTAGAAATGAATACAATAACAAACAAGATAGAAAGCACTATGGAAATCCTTAAAACATGAGCAACATAAGATTGCTTCTTCAATTCTCCAAATATGGGCAACATAAGGATGCTATCAAATCTTCAAAATTAGGAGCATTACAACAATATATTTCATAAAATCAAGGTCCAAGCAAGGGTTTTCAAAATCAAGATTCAAGGGCCATTTGAGCTCAAAATCCATCCTATTTATAGGAGAAATGGAGGAAGGGGAGAAGACTCTAGAAGGGCTACCATTGATGAGGGTGTAAGAATAATTAATGAGGTATGGGTGGAAGGAATATGTAAGAGACATTAATGCTTCATTTATGAAAGTATTAATAAGGTATGGGTGAGGGTTTAGACTCAAGCCTGACAAAGTGGACTTGAGGAAAGGAATCTTGAGATTGCTTGACTTTCTAAAGTGGGTGGAGTTGTTATTCATTCCTTAATGGAATGTGACAACATTAAGGGTAGCTTAGGATTAGGTTTAAGGCATAAGGGATGTCATTAAGGAGATAAATAGGATAGGAGAGAGAATGAGTGGAGGGGGGATTAGATAATTAGGGTTAATTAGCTAATTAAGAAGAATTAGTATGTGAGAAGGGGTTGGGATGAGTTTGAAGTCATGGTTGGGTAGTTGAGATTGGTTAGGTTTGAGGGAATATTAATAAAATGAATTGTTTTAATAACATATTCACTCCAAAATAGGGATTTAATTAATCATTTAAGATTTTTTATTTCTTTGTAATAATTAATTAGGACTATAGCCAAATTAAATCAATTAGGCTAGGGGATTGATTTTGCAAGTAATGAGGTATAAATAGGATTTCATTAATTCCTTTTAAATTAATTACCTTAGCCACGTATTGATTTGAATTGATTGATTGGTTTGAATTGGCTAAAGTGATCAATGTAAATTAGTGATTAGATCAGTTAGGAGATTAAATATGATTCAAATGAATTATGCCAATTAGTAACAGGGTCATTTGAAAATAATTGAGGGTATGATCACACTTAGGGAAAATAGGGTCCATGATCAGAGAAGACCAAATCCAAGTGGTTACATTTCCCCCTCTTTGAATTGATGTATGGGCAGTGCATTGATTCAAAGAAAGTCTTTGATGTTGACTTCATAAAGATTGAGAATTTCGCTCACGATCAAATAAAATTCCTGATGAGATCAGTCTCACACTTGATCAAACTAAACTGATAGTATTGATTTTGAACTTGGTTGTCATTCAAAGATCAACAAAAGATCTTAAAGATACCAATTATGAACTTGGTTGTCATCCAAAGATTATTAATACTGATTCCGAACTTGGTTGTCGTCCAAAAGTCAGTATGAAGCTGCCAGGAGCTTAGTAAGAATCTTTTAAAATGATGAAATACAAGATATCCAGCATATGAGAACTAAATCTTTCTATCCAACAGTCCTGACTTAGTCAAGAAAACTGTCATGCCCCTAGTTTGTTTGATGATGAAGTCATTTTTAATGTTGTTTTGAGCAAAAATTTGATTGATAATAGTGTGATCATGCCCCCTTGGGAACAAAATTGAAGGAAAAAGAAATGAAATCCCTCTATTGAAAGAACATATCACTTGAAAGGAATGGTTAGATAAGGAAGAATGTGTTAGATGAAGTGAAGGAATGAAGGTGTGTTAAGGATAAACACACGAGTACCAAGTTAATCACACTTTGAAAAGGTGAGTTTGATTTTGTTCCCGATAGATCAGAGTTTTTGGGAAGCATGAGTATGTAAATATCTTGGATTTCAGAGGAATTAAAAATAGAAATGAGTTTGAGCTCAGATCTCTATGTTGTTCTTTCAAAAATGCATCATGTAATCTCTAAATGCAGCTACATGCAGACTCTTAGGACTTTGTCACTGATTTGCAGATATTGTAGCATTTTATCATCATTGGGCACTTTTCAGAATGGATATTACCTAATAGTACAACCATCACTAATACCCACTGATATTATGAAAGTATGAATACTATGTTTTATTGAAATATCAGAAATAGACTTAGTTATCAAGGCATAGAAGCCAGGATAACAAAATAGTCACCTTCCTTTTATTATATCAAATTATGTGTACGACAAGATATTGGACCCACAATGACCTTGAAAATTCATATCCTTGGGTACATTATACTTCATATACCTTAGTAAGAATTTGAGTTCAAAAAATAGACAAGGAAATTTTTTCAACCTCACCGTAGTTTACACATAACAAAGATCGAGATATATGTGGCTATCCACTCATGTTGGTAGCTCTTAACATAAACATCCAAGGTAGGTGAAATTTATAGGATCATTTGGAACAATCACCATATGCAGAAAATCAAGAAAACATTATGCCCCCTATCCTTGCGACTCTTTGTCTTTATTTAGATGTCATGGAGTAACTCAGAAGACATAACTACTATCAATTGTGAATCATTCAAATAAAATTCATAATCGCTTAGATGCCCCTAGTGAAAATATCATGGGTTTATAAAAGAGTCATAATCAAACAAGGATCAAATTGTGTTTAAGTAGTATTAAGAAATACTATTGATTCATTTTTCAAGCACAGTATATATTCATCAATCAAAAAATGTATTTCCAATGTCTATGTACAACTTCTTTCCTGTTTGCAATCCCAGGTGGGTCACTGTTCATGTTTGTGCAAAGTTTGTGTCATCCTTTGTGTCGTGAAAGTGATAGTGGTAGTAAAAGTATTGAGAAGCACCGTATTACGAGACAAACCATATATGAAAACCTAGTAGACACAACCTATTAGACTGGAAAAGATGCCCCCAGTGCAGAATGACTTGACCCTAAGAAAGAAATATAGACAAATCCCAAGCAAGGATAAGATTGTTGTTTTTAGGAAATGAAGTCAGCATTTTAGCATAGGTGTAATTGTGAAGGCATAGTATCAACAACGTATTGATAGATGAAGTGTAGAACACAAGTGATGCTTGATTGCCAAGTTTTACCACTTGGCAAGATCTTTTCTTTCTTTTTTTGCTACCAAGATGCCTGTTTGACCAGGTTGTCATCAAGGCACTTTTCTCTTTTTTAATTTTTTTGCTATTTTTTCTTTTTTGAATGTTTTTGTAGTATCAAGGTGCCTGTTTACCAAGTTTTCACCAAGGATACCTTTCTTCAGGATTTTTCCATTGTTTTTGGATTTCTTCAAGATAAATTTCTAAATGTTTTTGTTATTTTTTGAAAAAAATTTCACTATACAGGCTCTACTAGCCGAACATCAAGCGTAGAACCGCTTCAAATGTAAAGTGTTGATAGGATCTGGAAGAATGTCTCCCTCAAGTGTAGCTAGTTGATAAGATCTAGTCCCAAAAGTAGCAGTGATAATATAAGATCCCAACCAGTTAGGTTCAAACTTTCCTTTCTATTCTCTGTTAGGCTAGTTCTTAGGATTCTCTTTTAAGACAAGATCTCCCACTTAAAATTTTTGTGGCTTGACCTTCTTATTGTACCCCTTGGACATATGTTCTTGGTACACCTTTAGATGATCGAACACCTATTGTCTGCGCTCATCTAGTAGGTCTAAAGAATTCACCCGATCAATGTGGTACTGCTCATCTGTAACAAGACCTTGTAAAGATATCTCCAAAGATGGTATTTCAACCTTAATAGGTAGTACTACTTCAGCGCCATAAACTAGAGAAAATGGCATGGCTCCAGTTGGTGTTCTGATGCTTATTCTATAGGCCCATAGTGCCAGATTTAGTTGTAGCTGCCAGTCTCTACTAGACTTACTTACAGTTCGGTGTAGGATTTAGAGAATATTTTTATTGGATGCCTCAGCATGTCCATTACCTTGAGGATAATAGAGCAATGTTGGATGATGTGGAACTATTCACAAAGGTCATCAATGTATTGATTTTTAAATTGGCCCCCATTATCTGTTACAATTGAAGAGGGTATCCCATATCTATAGATAATGTAGTTCAGAATGAACATAGCCACTTGTTTGCCAGTGGCTTTGATTAGCGACACGACCTTGACCCACTTTGTGAAATACTCAGTGGCCTTAATGATGAGCTTATGTCCATTTGAAGAGTTGGGATATATTTTTCCAACCAAGTCAAAGGCCCATTATTGAAATGGCCAATGTGTAATGAAAGGTATAAGTTCTCTGGCAGGAGCATGGATGAGATTTCCATGTGTTGGACATTTATGACATATTTTTGAGAATTCAATAGCATCTTTTTCCATCATAGGCCAGTAATATCCAACTCTGAGCAGTTTCTTTGCCAATGAAAATCCCTTTGAGTGTGATCCACATACACCTTCATGGACTTCTTTTAATGCGAGATCAGACCCTTTGAGTTTTAAACACCTAAGAAGTGTATTGTCAAGACCTCATTGATATAAGTTATTAGTTATGAGGAAATAATGTGATGATGTCCTAATCAAGGCTCTTTTCTCATTTCTAGATATATTGTTAGGAATGGTTTGGTTAGAGAGATAGGAAATGATATTGGTATACCAGGATTGGTCTGGGGTGTTCAAAGCATAGATTACTTGGTATTTAGGGGTATCTAAGGCAGGATAGGATAGTTCTTCCACCAAGAAGTCATAGCAGAATTTATGTTCTTCTAGTTGTAACATGGATGTCAATGTAGCCATAGCATCTACAACTTTATTTTTTGATCTTGGTATCTACTGGAAGGTGACAAAGACAAAGTACTTCTTGAGGTCATCAACCAATTGCTTGTAGGGAATCAACTTCTCATCTTTTGTTTGATACTCCCCATTGACCTGATTGGTAATTAGTTGGGAGTCACTATACACATGTAACTCTACAATATTCCACTCCATAGCTAGCTTAAGACCGTTTACCAATGCCTCATATTCTAAAATATTGTTAGTGCATGGAAACGTCAATTTGTAAGATTTGGGTATCTTGTATCCTTGAGGAGTTATAAAGAGAACTCCTACCCCAGAGCCTTGTTGTGTGAAAGAACCATCAAAGTACATCTTCCATGGGTACTCAGTTAAATGCATAATTATTTCATCATGGAATTCAATCCTTAGAGGTTCATCATCTTGAAGCGGTGAATCATCTAGTTGGTCAGTGAGGACTTATCCTTTAATAGCTCTCCTATCCACATACTCAATGTCAAATTCACTTAGAATGAGGACCTATTTCACCAGATTCCTGGTTAATGTTGTTTTGCTCAAAAGGTACTTTAGAGGATCAATCTTAGCAATGAGCCTTACTGTATGTGAGAGCATGTAGTGTCTCAATTTTTTTGATGCGAAGATGACTGCTAAGAAAGCTTTTTCAATAATATCGTAATTGAGCTCATAGGAGACTAGTGTTCTACTGATGTAGTATATAGCTCTTTCTTTCTTTTTTTCATCCTCTTGTGCTAATAATACTCCTAATGATGTAGCTATAGCTGAAATATATTAAAAGTGACCCCTTTATGTAGTAATTTGGTAAAGGGTTGTGCCCTATCTACAATTTGGGACATGAATCTCCTGATTGACTGGAGTCTCCATTGTAGTGTCCTCATTTGACTAATGTTGCGTGGAGGAGCCATCTCTAGAATAGCTTTCACCTTTGCAGGATCTACCTCAATTTCCTTTGCTGAAACTATGAATCCTAGGAGCTTCCCTAATTGGACCCCAAAGGCACATTTCCTTGGGTTCAGCCTGAGTTGGAACTATTCCATACGATCCAATATATTTCTTAAGTCATCAATGTGAGTACCTCTTTCTTTGGATTTGGCCGATGTGTCATCCACGTAGTCCTCCATGTTCTTGTACATCATGTCATGGAATACAGTTGTCATGGCTCTTTGATATGTTGCACCGGCATTCTTTAACCCAAATGGCATGACATTCTAGAAAAAGGTTCCCCATGCGAATGTAAATGCAATTTTCTCTTGATCCTTAGGGGAAATTTTGATTTGATTATAGCCTGAGAATCCATCCATTAATGAATAAATATGGTAGCCTACTATGAGGTCTATGATCATGTCAATGTTAGGTAGAGGGAAGTCATCTTTTAGACATGCTTTGTTTAAGTCTCTGAAGTCGGTACAAATCCTGATAGATTTATCAGATTTAGACATGGGGACCACATTGGAGATCCATGCGGCATAGGCAATGAATCTGATAAATTTGGCTTTCAACAATTTCTCTATCTCTTCCTTTACCAATAGTGCAACATGAGGATGCATCTTTCTAAGTTTTTGTTTCACGGGCTTGATCCCAGGAGCTATAGATAAGTGGTGCATGATTAGATTAGGATCTAGTCCAAGAATATCTATATAAGACCATGCAAAGTTGATATTCTTTTCCCTTAGGAACTTTTTAAACTATGTCTTCCCCTCTTCTGACAAAGATTGCGCCAGGTGTACTATTTGAGGAACTTCAGCTATGCTCAAATTTACTGGTTGTGTTGGTTTAGTAAGAACTAAAGACCTTTCCTGAAAGTGCTCAGGGAGGATATCAAGAATCTCATCCTTTGACACCTCTAAGAGGTTTTCACCATTGGATACATCTTTTATTTTTACTAATTTAGGATCTAATACTGCCACAACGTGGTTTTCATCATTAGTCCCCTTTTACTTTTGTTTTTTCAATTTTTGACTGAGAAACATGATATCCTCGTATGACATATCCTCACTCCTTGCATTGGTGGAAGAGGGATGAGGTTCACAAGAATTTAGATAACAATCCAGAGTATAGTCATTGGGAAAGTCGAGGATAGGAGCAGGATTTGTTTCAATCCAATCAATTAGGTCTGGAAGTATCAATGATAGGGAATCAGACTTTGGAAAGGATAGCATCGCATTAGTATCAAGACTATTAACTGACGTGACATGTCCTGTTAAGTTAAATTCTTTGATGTTTAGATCAATAAGAGCTAAGTCACCATTAAAAGGGTCATTTTTAGTTATATGCGAACCAAACTCTAGTGACTCATCAGTAGAACTGTCATCTTCATCTCTCTATTAAAGGAGGCTTCTTGCTTGTAGCCTCTGAAATTCTTCTAGACTTATGGGAACACCA
The DNA here is from genome assembly GCA_018584345.1 of Thuja plicata. Classification (NCBI taxonomy): domain Eukaryota; kingdom Viridiplantae; phylum Streptophyta; class Pinopsida; order Cupressales; family Cupressaceae; genus Thuja; species Thuja plicata. The sequence goes on from MU227673.1 coordinate 388,814, forward strand.
GTATCTTCATCAATGATTGGGTGAAGGAACTCTTCCTCTACTTCAGGATTATCAGTGTCATTGGGAGTAGTGTTAGACTGTTCACAAGGTGCTGAGGGAGCTGAAAACATGTGAATTTTATCTATTCCTATATCTTTAGTGGTGACAGATAGCTCATCCCATTCATAATCATGAGATTTTGTGACCTCATCATCGGATCTGTTTAAGTATTCAACAATGGTTATTTGATGTACCCGATTAGCTATCTATGGATCAAAGTGGGGTAGATCAAGAACATGTGAAATCGTGACCAATTGGCCCCAGTTAGGATGTAAATCCTGTCATTGGGGTGTCCTTGTTGTAGCTATTTCTATAAATGGTATCTCTGAATCATCTATTGTTGGGTCTCCTACCTCTTGAATGGGAGGTTGTGCTAACAAAGGGGTGTGAAGATCTTGTGGTACCTCAAAGCTAGGTACATAGTGCTCTCCTTGATAGTTTGGATTCTCCCTGCCAACATGTAATAACCTTTCATAGGACCACTACTCTAGTTCATTTGTTTCATCACTCCCTTTGTCTAAGGTTGGACTATTTTTTGAAGAAGGTTTATCAGTTTTAGTATTAAAACCCAGTCTTGTTTTGTCTCTAGTATTCTGGAACTCCATGGGTATAGGATCAATAAGCCCTCTTCCTATGTCATTTAGAGGTCCCTTTCCTTTTTATCCTATCTGTTTGAGGAAGTCACATCCCTTTCCATATTGTTCTGGAGATATCTCTACATGTTTGACCTTAGCTTCTGTCAGTTCTCCTTTGTAAAGCCAGTCCAAGACTGCCTATTCTTCTACATTATCTAAAGAATATTTGGATTCCTTTACCACGCCAGTAGCTTTATGTACTTTTGGTTCCTTGGATGCAGTAGGTGTGAATGTGAAGGAAGGTTTTCCATAGGATCTTGGTGACATCAAAATTTCTGTCAGTGACGGAGTTCGGTCCAGTTTGTACTCTCCCATACCTATTTCTTCAAATTTTAAGGTTTTGCCAAAACTCTCCATAACCATGTCCTTGGTAGTTTCAGGAGCAATCACATCCATAGCCTCCTTGTTATGCTGGATCATACTACCTACTTTGATATTATTACAAGTATATTTAGCATCTGCAAGAGTCATCACTTCAACCCCATTATGTGGGAACTTTATACACTGGTGGTAAGTAGATAGCACAACTTGCATTTTGTGAATCCATGGTCTTCCTAATAGAATATTGTAGGCTAAGGATATATCCAAAACTTGACAGGTGACATTCCTCTCAATTGGTTCCACCTGGATAGGTAGAACAATAAGACCTTTAGAGGATCTTTCTTCCTCATCATAAGCCTTGATAGTTATTTTGCTTCTAGTATCAATTTTCTGTTCTAAGAGACCCAGTCTCTTGATTAGGTCAAGGGTACAGATATTTAATCATGTGCCTCCATCTATCAATACGTGTCTAACATAGGATTTATGAATAAAGACTTCAATATGGAGGATTTGATTATGTGGATGTGTCAATGACTTATCATCCTCTTCAGAAAAGGAGAGATAATGTGGCACTGAGATGTGATTGACCATCACTTGTAATTTTTCTATATCAATATCCTTTGGGACATTAGCAACATGTAAAGCTTGTTCTAGGATTTCCCTATGTATTGTGGATATTTTGAGCAACTCAAAAATAGAAATTTTGGCAGAGGTTTGTTGCAATTGGTCTACCAAATCATACTTTGCTCTAGGAATAGGAACCACATGTTTCGTTGCTAGTTTTGGAATAGTAATGATAGGAACCTTGGATGTTGATGCTGGTTTTGGGGAAGAATTGGGTCCTTTGATCATGACCTGCACTTGGCTCCGTGTCACTGCATTTGAGTGGAATGAAATACCTTTGATTGTGACCACATTAATTGATTCAGTCTTAATGTCTAGCATATTGATCACATTGTCATTATTGGAATAGGTGTAGTTTACTTTATTACTCCTCCCTTTAGATGTTTCTCCTTTGTCATAATTAGTGAACATTTTATTGAATGCTATATGATCTTCATTGGTAGTGTGTCCATCCACTTTGATCTTTCCACCTTCGATGAGGTCTTGAATGATGTGCTTAAGCTTAAGGAAATTGTTAGTCTTGTGTCCTTTGTTTTTGTGAAATACACAATAGGAGTTATCATCCCACCACCTAGGTTTGACCATTAGTTCCAAGGGTTTGGAATCTAGGATAGTAAGAAATTTTTTATCCAATAGTATTTTCAAAACAGTCTCGAGAGGCTCTCCCAAAGGAGTGAATGTTCTTTGAGGTTTGAAGGTCCATGATCATCCCTTGTCATTATCATTGTTTGTTTTGGGTATGGGGGTTGTTACCTTGGCATCTTTGCTTTCTTGCACACTATTGGTTAAATTGAATACTTCAGGTTTAGGGCCAACATTGGATGTGTCTACTACGCCATGATTAACAACATTCTTGTTTTGTTTCCACCATTTAAGCTTGGAGTTGGAGTTTTTTTATTTGTTTTCACCTTGAAGAGTGATCTCCCCCTTTCTGACCATAACTTCCTCAATACGGAGGGAATTATTACTCATTATGTCAAAGCTTGGTGAGTCTTTCATTTGCAATGCATAGTTTAATTCTGATACCAAGTTATTAACAAAGATTTCCATCTTCTTAGATTTGGGGATAGTTCTTGAGTACCATGCAAATATTTTCCTCCATCTTTGTAGGAAGTGTGTAAATGATTCCCAGTCTTCTATTTAGTATTACATAGATCCATCATGGTCACATCATGTTGTATGTTATAGGAGTAATGCTAGATAAAGCGTTGAATTGGCTCCTCAAATGTTTTGACCATAGGGTTCAGTTTTGAGAACCACACCATGGAATTACCTCCTAGACTTCCTAGAAAGAGTCGCATGAGGTATGTAGGTTCATGCATGTATTCTATGCTCAAAGAAAAAAATTCTCAAACATGGTCATGTGGATCGGTCTCTCCCATATACTTTTCATATCTTGGTTGTGCCACGTTGGGAGGAAACAGAACCATAGTAATACTCTTATCAAAAGGGAATGGACAAATGGAGTCCAAAGAGTATGGTGATTTTGGTTTAGCCTTCTCTTATTTGAGATTTGTAAGCTCTATTTGCATCAATGTTAGCTATTTGGTGAGAATAGATATAGGATTTGGTACCTCCTTTTCTTTGTGTTGTTACACATCATAATTCTTAGGTAATTTGACACCCGTGGATGCTAGATGGAGGAAGTATTTCTCTTTATCGTCATCAATTATCCTTTCCAATATCTTGTGGAACCTCTTACTCTATTTGAATTTATCATACTCATCTTTAGGGATCTCTCCCTCACTTTCTGATCTAAATGGATCATGTTCAAAGGTGGTTTCTTCATTCTCATTGAGGTCTTCGTGCTTTTGTCTCTTTCTATTGTCATATTCTTCAAAAGTTGCACTCCATTCATGAGTGTTTCTATCCATTTTTGGAGACTCTAGATCGAGTAGGGAACTGCGAGATGTTACTCCCAGAAAGTGTGTTGATTTAGGAGGCACTTTCAATCCTTTAGACGTGTACTTGTTGCATCTTGTGTTAACCATGTGGTTATGTCTCAACTTTCATCAACGTTTCCCAATAGTGTTAGGTAGAGTCTCAAATAATTCAAGTGAGTGTGTCTAGGTAGAAGTGTTGTTTGTGTTTGGTGGAAGTAAATGATTCCAATGTCAAAGGGTTAGAATGCCCTGATAGTGAGATGGGAACCAAGTTTGTTGTAAAAATTTGGTAGACCACACGTATTAAGATAGATTGTAAGAGTCCGATAGGACATGCAAGGTAGATGTCTGAAAAAGTTTTTGATATAGCCACAGTGAGACCAAAAGAAGTAATAAGGATAGACTAAAGAGTCAAAAAGGGGGATCTGGAATAATCTATCTTCCTTGGAGAGGCAATGATGCAAGTTTCCACTATTCAAATGTTTTCAAATTTTTTTTGGAAGTGCGGGAAGTTTGAAGATCATGTTTTTGAGATTTTTCAATGATTGAAAAACACATGTAGACCAAGGTTTGAATTTTCTTTCTTGTTTGAAGATGTTATCTTTTTAATGATTTTCAATCACATCAAGCATTGTTGTATTGTTAGGAGGGTGAAATAGACACACATCTTATCCCTATTTTCTAGGTGGAGAATGAAAATATTTGCTCATTGACTTAGGCACACACTCAAATGCTAATCAGAATATAGCCATCACCAAGCATGCAATGGCTCCAGTCATGATGTTGTATTAGCCGAATCCAAATGCAAGTGAGGGAACGATATGATGAGTGTCTTGAGGAAATTACTTTTTACCTTGCACAAATATTATCACCCTTTCGGGGATGAATCAAGAATTCTTTCAGTTCAAGTGTTGTCTTTTATTGGGCAATCCATTCGAAACCATCCCCCATAGAATTGCACAAGGCAAAATTGAGGCGTATAGCCCTATGAGTACCTGAATATGTGTAGTCTTGCAAGCAATATTCAATTGGCTCTACTCTACACATACCCAAGCATGTTCAAGGAATGATGTCGAAATTCCATGAACAAAATCGGCTCCATCTTCCGAGGCTTTGGCCTACGAGGAAGCAATTATTTATAGTGAGTTGGAAGGATTGGCGTAAAACCTGTCCTCACTTGGGTCATTCCCGGGAGATGTTTTCCTCAACCGGTAGGCCCTCTACTATTGAATAAATGTACAAAGGATTGGTGAGCTTAGGATGTCTAGATTTCTAATTCTTTGAAAGAAGAGCATAATCTCCTAATCCATGTAATTTTCTCCCAAAACACGCAAATCAATGTTCATTCCTTCAAGCTATGTTGAGGTTGATTTAGATTGTTCCTATTTAAGAAAAATAGGATGTTTGAAGGTAAATTTTTCTTTGTTCAATTGACCATATTTTTTAGTGTTTTGCTTGTGCAATTACTGATCCAAATTGAACTAAACGATTGAAGTTGTTCATTTATCCCTCAAATTTAGTGCTTTGATTGTTCAATTTCTGATTCCAAATGAATTAAACCATTGAACTTGTTCTTTGAACCACAAGATTTAGTGATTTGTTTTGTTCATTTACTGATCCCAATATTAGACGATGAGGTTTATTTTGTTCAATTACTCCAAATTCCTTTCAAATCATAAATTGACTTGTGAGTTTCTGATTTTCCTTAAAAAGGAAAAGAGCATATCCCTCTGGTCAATTTAGTATAAGATTGGAAAATCTTGTTAGTTTCAAAAGCATAAGAAAATAATATAAGTCAAGATAAAGGATCAACAATCTGTAAAACCACAAGTTAGTATCTTCTTTTTTCTCTCTTAGCTCTGACAGCAACCTGCAAACACAAGTTAGGCTAAAAATAGGATTACAATCATGGAAACAACCAAGTTAGCTAGTTAGAAAATCGAATTTGCAAATTTTAGAACCTTGTATTTTTGCCCCCTAGACAACAGATAATATTTCAGAGACCCAAAATGATAAAAGATTGACCCCAAATGATAAAGTTTACCCAGGATGATATTCCTTTTATGCGAAATGATAATACATACAAAAAATGCAAAAAAAATTACCAAAAATGATTTTAAGGCCAAATTTTACCTTCTAGAAGTGCAATGGCAGATGATATTAAAATTCTCAGAAATGATAAGTCGCTCCCAAAAATGATAAAAGATTTATCAGAAATGATAAGTTTCTCCCAGAAACGATAAAAGAATAACTGGAAATGATAATTTGCTCTTGGAAATGCTAAAATACCTGCAAAATTTGAAAATGTTAAGGGCAGAGAGCAAACTTTGGTGAAATTTTGAGCAATCTTGCCCCACAGTGGGCACCAGAGATGTGTGTGTGATTTTTGTACCTGTTAAGAGACACAACACTTCAATAAATCATTGCATTAGTGAAAACAAGGGGTTAGCAAACATAATAATCACCAAAATTGATCTATTGCTTCCCATCTAGGAGTATGAAAAATGACATAATAGCCCTCAGATTATGCATATTCTAGTGACAAATACAACCTAAGAATGAAAGATTCAAATGAAAAGTAATCTAAATGATTTAAAAACATGCATGCTAGCTCTAGAAATGAAGATAATAACAAAATAACTAAGAAACAAGCTAGAAAGCACTATGGAACTCCTTAAAACATGAGTAACATAAGATTGCTTCTTCAATTCTCCAAATATGTGCAGCATAAGGATGCTATCAAATCTTCAAAATTAGGAGCATTACAACAATATATTTCATAAAATCAAGGGCCAAGCATGGGTTTTCAAAATCAATATTCAAGGGTCATTTGAGCTCAAAATCGATCCTATTTATAGGAGAAATGGAGGAAGGGGAGAAGAATCTAGAAGGGCTGCCATTAACAAGGGTGTAAGACTCATTAATGAGGGATGGGTGGAAGCAACATGTAAGAGCCATTAATGATTCATTTATGAAAGCATTAATGAGGTATGGGTGAGGGTTTAGAGTCAATCCTGACAAAGTGGACTTGAGGAAAGGAATCTTGAGATTCCTTGACTTTCTAAAGTGGGTGGAGTTGTTAATCATTCCTTAATGGAATGTGACAACATTAAAGGTAGCTTAGGATTAGGTTTAAGGATTAAGGGATGTGATTAAGGAGATAAACAAGATAGGAGAGAGAATGAGTGGAGGGGGGATTAGCTAATTAGGGTTAATTAGCTAATTAAGAAGAATTAGTATGTGAGAAGGGGTTGGGATGAGTTTGAACTCATGGTTGGGTAGTTGAGATTGGTTAGGTTTGAGGGAATATTAATAAAATGAATTGTTGTAATAACATATTCACTCCATAATAGGGATTTAATTAATCATTTAAGCTTTTGATTGCTTTGTAATAATTAATTAGGAATATATCCAAATTAAATCAATTAGGCTAGGGCATTGATTTTGCAAGTAATGAGGTATAAATAGGATTTCATTAATTCCTTTTAAATTAATTACCTTAGCCAGGTATTGATTTGAAGTGATTGAATTGAATTGATTGGTTTGAATTGGCTAAAGTGATTAATGTAAATTAGTGATTAGATCACTTAGGAGATTAAATCTAATTCGAATGAATTATGCCAAGCAGTAACAGGGTCGTTTGAACATAATTGGGGGTATGATCACATTTAGGGAAAATAGGGTCCATGATTAGAGAAAACCAAATCCAGGTGGTTACAAGCATCTCTAAGTTGTTGTACCTTTTCTTCCATGTCTTTCTGTGCACATTCTTTGCTTGGATGTCTCCTTCAAACATATCTTCTAAGTATTTCCAAATAAAGTATGCTTTATGTGTCTTCTTGATCTCGGAAAATTCACTGTCAGATAGGGCACTGATAAGGGCTTCTTTGGTGATTGCATTATTAGTGAATACTTCCTTTTGTTTGACTATAGAGTCATCTTCTACAAGGTCTTTCAAGGTGGGAACTTCAATTTCTTGAGTGGAAATCTAATAGATCTCAAATCCAACGCACTGAAGATGTGTTATCATTTTGTTCTTCTAGTCAAGATAGTTTTCTCCATCAAACTTAGGACTCTCTTTCCTGAAGTATGCCATATGATCTACCTTAAGCTGTTAGGATTTCTCTCCAAGGCACTTGGCTCTAATTCCAATTGTTAGAATAGTCCCAAAGGATAACTGAGAGGGGGGGTGAATCAATTATCAGGTACTTTAATTCTTTTCTTTGCTTAGATATAATTAACATAAAGTAAATGCACATTTAGATAACATAATAGAGAACACAAAAAAATTTGTTATGGGGAAACCAAATAGGTAAAAAACCCGGTGGGAATTGGCACCCACAAAGAACTGCACTTCAGTATAATTATCCCTGTTAAGTGATCTTGCAACCCTGTTAGGAGTTTTTTTTTACAATGTAATAAGTACAGAGACCTGGTTAAAGGTTGGACCCTATTAGGAGTCTTTTACAAGTAACCCTATTAGGGGTGAAGAATCACTATCCAAAAGCTCACTGCTAAAATGATAAAGGCTACAACCTTCAGTAGAATAGATATACACTATATCTAATAGATGAACTGTTAGAGTAGACCTACTGTCTTGATCAGTTCTAGTGTGTTGTATACTTCTATTTCTTCTTCGCATAGATATTTTCTTGATGAATGAAATGTCTCTACTATCCCAAAACAATAGACATTCTATCATGCACTTGTTTTGTCTTTATTATTTTCATTCACACTTGGAATTCATCAAATGAACTACTATAAGTATCTTCTCCAAAGGATGTGATCTTTGTCGGCTATAGGATTCCCTTTAATACTTCTTTAGTCAGCCACATCATCCACGCAACCTGCTTAGAAACACGCAACTCATACTGAATAAATGCGACGCTTCACAAAGTTGGCTCCACCAAATTAACTCCAACTTCACGATTCTGATAGAACATGTTTGGCACCTTTAGATAATTATCTTTAAATCATAACTAAACATGAATAAAAACATGCATATCCAAAAGATAGTTGCAACTCAAGAAATAATGTAATTACGTCGGCTCTTCTTAGATAGTCTTCAATCTCTATAACTGTCATAACTGATTAACATAACTCAACTGAAACTTCATATCTGACTTGATGTGAATGAACATAGAATCTAGAATATGTATACACCATGGAAATGAAAACACATAGCTCTAGAACATCTGTACTGATAATTGCATATAGAACATTTTTGTATATTATATGTTGTCATCAATGACAAACATACAATCAATTATTTGCACAGAATCAAATATCCAACACAATATAGTGTTAGTGGAAGCAGTCAGCAAGTTGAAGATGACAAGAATACCCCACACCAATCCTTACAAAGTCACCTGGCTAAACAAAGGGAAACATGTCCTTGTCAATGAGAAATCTTGGGTGGAGTTTTCAATTGGGAGGTATAAGGAAAAAGTATTGTGTGATGTGCTACCCATGGAATCATGTCACCTTCTCCTAGGTAGACCATGGAAATTTGACACAAAGGTCATGCATAATGGAGCAAAGAACTCATACTCTTTCAAGAAAGACAATGCGACATTCAAAATCCAGTCACTCAAAGAAGATGCAGAGATGAAGTCATCTAGACCCAATGTTCTCATGGTGAGTGAGAAGGAGTTCTTAGAAGCCCTAGAAGAAGGAGAAGGAGTTGGGTTTGCATTCGTGTTGAAGCCAAAAGAAGAGACTATAGACAAGAAAGTCAAGAGGAAAAATTTTCCAAAAGAAGTGTAGGAGTTGCTGCATAAGTATGAAGGCATAGTCAGTGATGGAAAATCATCATCCCTACCACCTAAGAGATCAGTAAGCCACCAAATATACCTAATCTCTAGAGCTTCTCTTCCCAATAAGGCTGCATATAAGATGACTCCTCAACAAGATGAGGAGATAGATAGGCAAATTCAAGAACTACTAAGACAAGGTCTGATTAGGAAAAGCATTATCCCTTGTGTCGTACCCACTATCTTAGACCCTAAAAAGGGAGGAAAATGGAGGTTATGTACTGACTCCAGATAAATAAATAGAATAACCATTAGGTATAGGTTATGTATCCCTAGGATAGAAGACCTAATGGACTGTCTAGGAGGAGCAAGCTATTTTACCAAGATAGACCTAAAGAGTGGCTATCATCAAATTAGGGTAAATGAAGGGGATGAGTGGAAAATATCATTCAAGACCACAGAAGGACTGTATGAGTGGCTTGTAATTCCATTTGGGCTATCGAATGCCCCATAATCATTCATGAGGTTGATGAATGAATTCCTTAAAGACTATATTGAAAATTTTGTGGTAGTCTACTTGGATGATATACTCATTTATAGTAAGACAAGAGAATAACATCGCATACATCTAGAAATAGTTTGCAAGAAGCTACATGAGGAGGAGGTGATGATAAACTTGGAGAAGTGTGAATTCATTAAGAAAGAATTAGTGTATCTTGGATTTGTGTTATCTCAAGGCAACCTAAAGATGTATCCAAGCAAAGTGCAGGCCATCATCAACTACCCTACTCGAAGAATAAGCACTAAGGTAAGAAGTTTTCATGGCTTGGCACAGTACTATAGAAATTTTATCAAATAATTTAGTGCAATTTGTGCTCTTATGCTTGATACTATCAAGGGTGGGATGAAAAATTAATTTGTATGGAATGAACAAGCTAACCATGGGTTTGAATTGTTAAAGAAAAAGATTGCTACCCAACCAATCCTAATTTTTCTAAGCTTTAAAAATCTATTCGATGTGGAATGTGATGCCAACAATGTAGCCATTGGTACAGTCTTGAGTCAATAGGGAAGACCAGTGGCCTTCCACTCTGATAAAGTAAGTGAAGCTAAGAAGAAATACTCTTCTTATGACCTATAGATGTATGCTCTAGTCTAGGCACTGAGAAAGTGGAGGCATTATTTTCTTCCAAAAGAGTTCATAGTCTATTCAGAAAATCAAGAATTAAGTTTCTTGAAATCTCAAGATAAACTTAGTCACAAGCATATGAAGTGGGTTGAGTACCTGCAAGCTTACACCTTCAACATCAAACACAAGAAGGGATTACAGAACAAGGTAGCAGATTCCTTAAGTAGAAGAACCTTGACCATTCAAGAGATTCAACTGCAGAGCATGCGGGTACACAACTTCAAATACCTATATGGTGAAGATGAAGACTTTGCAGACATTTAAAAGGTATGCCAAGAGTATAAGAATCACTTTCATAGTCAATTTTCAGAGTTTACTTTACAGAGTGGTCTATTTTTTAAAGGGAGTTAATAAAACTCAAGAATTAGTTCAAAGATTTTACTTTTGGCCCAAGATGAATTTAGATGTTAAGAAATATGTAGAAGTTTGTGTTATTTGTTAGAAGACAAAAGGTACATCTACTAATCCAGGCCTATATCAGCCTTTACCCATTCCAACCAGACCATGGGAAAGTCTAAGTATGGATTTTGTAGTGGGATTGCCCAAGACAAAACAAGGAATGGATAACATTTATGTCATTGTGTATAGATTTAGTAAGATGACACACTTTGTTCCCTACAAGAAAAAAAATGATGCAAGTTAGATAGCTTCCCTATTCTTCAATTAGGTAGCTAGAATACATGGTTTGCCACTAATCATAGTGTCTGACAGAGACACAAATTCTATGAGTCATTTTTGGAAGATTCTCTAGCAGAAGTTGGCAACCAACTTGACTTTTGGATTTGCATACCATCCTCAGTTTGATGGCCAAATAGAGGTAGTGAATAGGAGTCTTGGAAATCTCCTAAGGTGTCTAAATAAGGAGTACGGTCAAACTTGGGACCATATCTTTGGGAAAGAAGTATATGCCTACAATGACATAGTGAATAGTACTACTAGTAAGAGTCCTTTTGAAATAGTTTATGGCCTTCATCCACAAGGCATATATGAGCTCAGAGATCTGAAGGATGGAGCCAAGGGAAGTGGCTATGCTGATGAATTTTCACATTTTATGCAAGAAGTCCATGAGACAGTGAGGAAGACACTCATTAAAAATACAAAGAAGATTAAGAGAAAAGTGGATGAGAGGAAAAGAGATGTCCAATTCAAAGTTGGGGATCTAGTGATGGTTCACCACAACAAAGCCAGATTATGAAAAGGAACATCACATAAGCTTCACATGAGAACAATTGGACCATGTATCATACTGGCCATATATGGAGAAAATGCCTACAAGGTGGAACTAATAGAGGATATGGGTTTCTCTCCGGTGTTTAATGTTGCAAACCTAGTTTTATACAAAGGCCCAATCTCATATATAGATCAGAGTTTGACTGAAGTTATATAGGAGGTGAAAGAACTCAAATTTCCATCTACACCAATCAAGAAGGTAGAACACATACTCAATTCTAGAGTCTACAAAAAGACAAGGAAGAAGGAATACCAGAGTTCAAAAAGTTGGGCATTGACCTCAACTTACTCAATCCAAGGGTGGATTGAAGCTTTTTCATTTGGGGAGGATGGTGCAGGAGCACCTAGGAAAACTCTCCATTTCTAGTTAAAAAAATTTCTTGTAATTGACTCTCGCCAGGTCACTGATTTAATTTTGACCTTAGAAGGTCTAGAAAGGTGTGTGACTAGATGGATTAAGTAACTAGTACTAATCCAATCTAGTTTAGTTAATTTTTCTTTATTGCTTGTTCTAGCTTAGAACTGGGAAAATGAGTCTAAATGTATCATAGGCCTAGGTGTGAAGTGGAAAGTTCCTAAAAAGGCTTTAATGATGTGTATTCATCGAATGAAGAAGGATAGAGGTCCTAAAATTTAGTTATGAGCATTTATGCAAAAGATGGTAAATGTTGTCATGATAACATTTTGCAATTTTGCAAATGTTGCATGCAACATAGACAATTTTTTGATTCCTTTCAAAATGGAGGAAGTAAATCAAAGCTAGTGGCCTAAAATGGTGGAGGAAGCATCTTAAGATACTTTGTCTCATTTCCCAAGGAAGAGTGATTGTAAGCAAGTTTTTGAAAGTGAATAGAGAAAGTGTTCTGAGATACAGAGTACAATCGACTTGTTTGAATGTTCTTAATGTTTTAATGGATTGAAAAGATTAATATGTTGGTAGATTCATGTAGTAGGATTATATTCAAGATTTTTTATTTTAGCGAGAAAGTATATTAGTTTTTATTTGGTAGCCTTAGGAAATTGTTTTAAGTTTTAGGGATCCTACTTGTCCACTTCAATGTAGTTTTTAGTTTTATGGCTCCCCCATGAGATCCAACCCTGAGAAACTCAAAAGGTTGGATAAATGTGTTAGGTGAGCCTTTGTACAGTGTGAATATTCAAGTATGAAGTCAGAGGAATCAATTTTCTATTTTTATAGCCATGCCCTAGGCAAGCTATGACTGTCCGGTTAGGTGTATGGCGGAGGAAAAGATGAATGCATAGACAAGGGTGTGTATGAGAGTTCTGAACCAAGTGTGGCCTTAGAGTCTTTAGGGTCTTATAGATCCCTGATTCTGATTTCAGAGCTCATCCAATCCATTTGGATAGATTTCTCCATAGAACTCAGTGGACTGCTTGTGAAGAGACAAAATAGGCCTAAAATCCCTACAATTCAGGACATGGATGTACGGAAGACTTTGGGGACCCTAGACCTTGAAAATCCTTTAGGTCTTGAAAAAAGGTATCAAGATCCTAGATTAGTTTTTGGGATTGTTTGGGAGATTTAGGAATAAATCCAGAAAAACCATCTAGATAGGGCTAATTGGTCAATTAGGCCTAATAGGATCATTTTGAGTGAAGATTTGGAACTCGACTAAATTGGGATTAAAGACCTATTCAAATGGGAATGTATGGATGCACAATGTGTATACAAGTAGTAGAAAAGACCCTTGTAGCATTTTTGGAGTTGGTATAAAGGGTTTATGTTTGGAATCCTTCAAGCAAGTGTGAAACATTGAGACAAAACTAGTGGTAGTTGTCCTTCAAGATTAAACACAAGAAGAATAAATATTGGAGAAGAGTTGGAATAATCTTAGGCTCAGTTTCTTGAGGCTATTGAGATCTTAGAAGAGGAATTGGGATCCTAAGTAGACTGGGGAAAGCAAATTCTTGTCTAGAACATTGTGTGAGCACACCTTGGGGTTACTTCTATCAAAAGGTTAGTATAATTATGAGCAGGTTTAAAAATAAATGAAAAGGAGACACACCTTTGGATGATGCTACCACTTTTGCATCAAAAGTATTGGATGAGTGTTTTTACTTTTATGAAATTGTTTGGTTTATGAAACTTGTTAAAATTAGATGTGGTATCACTTTTATATATGGAAATAGGAGCCATTGAAGTGGTTCTCGCAAATCGAATCACTTGTGTTTGATAATAATGAAGCATTGTACACAATTGAGAAAAGGAAGAGAATTCAAAAATGATTATTTTATCTCTAATGTCTTTTTGTAAATTAGCAATAAAAATGCATTGCACATCAACATCAAGTATAGGATAACAAATTTGAGCATCTAAATTCTTAAATCTACCAATGAAATCACTAACTTTTTGTTTAGCACCTTTTTTACAATGCATTAAATCATTCAAAGAAATTTTAGGACCAATGTTGTTTTGAATTTGTTGAATAAAATAATTACCAAGATTGTGAAAGGAATCAATTGAATAAGGAGGAAAACAACAATATCATTGCAAGGCTTTATCTCGAAAGGTTCTATTAAACATATTTTCTTGGAGCTTATGGTCATGAGAGAAATAAATAAACAAGGTTAGAAAAGTCTTAACATGAGTCAAAGGATCACCCCTATCGTTATAGATCTCAATATGAGGAATCTCAATATTTTGTGGGATAATAGTATGGATGGTATCGAAAGACAAAGCACTAGAAATATCACAAGTAGAAATGTTAAACTTAGATTGAGTCATGGAAGAAATTTTTTTTGAAAAGAAGACATGGTTTAATCAAAGATATTAATGGTAGATTGGTAGAATAAATTATGGGAGGAGAAACATGAGAAATGTTAGGAACATTGTTTGAAATGGAAGGATTGGTTGAATATGAAAAAGGGACACTATGGTAAGTGGGAATTGATAAAGGCAATGAAACACATGGCACACATGAAGGAATGCAATGAATATAAGGACTAGGAAGACTCGCATGTATAGGATTAGAATTTTGGATTGAATTTTTTATGATAGGTGGAGCATAGGTAGATACATTAGGAATATAAGTATAAATAGGAAAAGAGGTCTCAAAATGTATAGTTGGTTGACTGATGCCTAAATGTTGAGCACAATCCCTAAGAGGTTTTGCATTGGTATAAACAAGATGAGAAATGATACGCATGCAAGATCTTAACACCAGGTTCATTAATAAGAATAAGTTTTCTTATGCCTTCTATAATTGAAAGGGCCTCAGGATTATAGTTTTCTTGAGCTAGCCATTGTTCAAACTTTTGAGAATCATCACAAATTTTTTGGAATTGGATAGGAGAAACCCTTAAGGCTTCATCTTCATCATGAGAAGAATGAGAGGAGTTATTCTCTATGATATTCAATTGATGTCATTAGAATGCATGTTGGTCTCATTAAAATTCCTATAAAAGTAGGGTTCAGGATCAAAGGAACCCATAAGTATATGACTTCTTCTAACAAGAATGCTATAGGTTGGACTCAAGGTGGTAACACTCATACACAAGGGAATGAAAACACAATGCAATTATGAGATTTGAAGGAAATATTCAAAAATAAAGTCTTTTAGGAAAATAACATTAATTATCAAATTCAAACTAGATATGAATGCATATAATGTATCAAAGACGTAATGTAAATAGTGACTATCACAATGCATACAAAGTAGATCTAGCTATGTAATTGAAAGAAATTGAATCTAACACAAAAACCAGAATGGAAATATTATAAGTCAGGTTCACCAAAATGTACAATAGAAAATATGGTGAACCAACCTAAGCTAGGTAAGATATATGGCTCACCAAATTGTAGTATTATATATTAAGGGGAAATGCCCTCCCAAAGTATCACCCTCAAAAAAATCAGACTATCACAACCCAAAAAGGATGAAAGGGTGCTAATGCAAGGTCCAAGTGAGAGTGTGAATTTGAGTTCACTTTCCCTTTATGTGTGTTAATGAAAATTTAATGTGAATGTGTATGAAAGGTAAAATGTGTGAAAGAAAATTGATTCTATGATAAATAAAATGACAACCAGCAGGATAGGATATCAGATTTGATGTGTAAATTAAGTACAAGGAGAAAACAAAAAGAGAGAAGTTAACTTGAAAACAAGAAGAGGCAAATGCACTTTCAGATCTGATTTTGGCTACCCAAAAGCTTTCAGAATCAAGTAAGGTGTTGAATCTTTGAACTCTGGCACCTAAAAATTATGTCTATGAAAATTTCATACCTAGAGGATAAGACCAAAAATGGCAACCTTATCCTGACCAAGGGTGATGTTTTTTTCCTTGTTCTTTTGACTCTAGAAGTGATGAAATCTAGAGGGGACCTGTAAATGGTCCTAATACTTCTTAATCTGGATCCAAAAATATGCAACGTATTTCTTCACACAGAGAAAAAGGGGAAAAGGTACTAGAAAGGGGCTTGCCTTGGTCAATCTCCTATAATAGGAATCATCCTTGAAAGAGAATTAAAATTGCATAAGGAAAGTACAATAAACAAGATAAATGTAAGTATTTACATTGCATTTAAAACCCTCATGGATGGATGTTAGGATATGATAAACCAATGGAGTGACTTGTATGTGTGCTTGAGATGTAGAATCAAAGATGTATTCACAAATACATGGATCTACACTTTCCAATCCTAGATCTTGAGTGTATGTATTCTTGTAGATATTATTGCTAGCTTGAGAATCCCTCTACTTGACCATACTGGGAGAGAAACTTACATCAATTGAAGAATATCTCCTTTGCTTGAATGGATCTTGAATAAAATGATACTTGGAGATCTTCAATTGGGTGCTTTCCTTCAAATCTTGAATCCAAATCCTCAATTGAACAACTTGAATTGCTTGAAACCTTGTCTTTCTTTCACTTGAAAGATATCTTAATAATGTATATTATGGATAGCTTGCACTAAGTCTAGATAATAATTGATTTCAAAAGGAGAGGCCTTAATGTCCTTTTATACTCATTTTAAGATTCAATATTTTCCAGTAGACCACAAATCAAGATTCGAAAGAAACACTCCCACATTGGATGTTAAGTTAGCCCAAACCTAGGGAAATATGATAGGTTTTGGTGGAATAAAATAAATGAGGCTTAAAAGGTAGTGGAGCCTCTAATTATGGGTGCTAACTTTTTACGACGATATCATTTGTTTCTCACATCTTGCAATATTTCCTTTCCATGAGACAATATCTTGTTCTCTAGTAGGCTTTCACTAACATAGTGACTTATGGGTTAGGTTGTTGTGGATTTAGTTTATAGGTTTCCATGTGGATTGTAGACTATGGATGGACCTTGTGGCCATGTTAGATAGAATTGTATGTATCTTGATTTATCAAGAGAATTTTATCGTATCCTTGGTCTTCTCAAAATTCCCAAACAAGTATTTATAAGCTATTTTAGTTCTTAGATTCAATTGATCTTTGGGCCACCAGACTATTCTTTTAGCATTAACTTCTAAAGGCATACACCCACATACATATAGGCACGAAGGTTAATGAGAAAGATTTAAATTTACACTAGCCAATTTGCATTTTTTTGAATGTTTTTTTAAGGTCTTTTATGCCAATATTATTATACATATCTTGCAATCTTTGTGTTTTGTGAGACCTATTCAATTGATGGATTAGTTGTGGTTTTTCTATGTGTTAATGGGTGTTTTTATATAATTTTGAAAGCTTTCAAATTAGCAGAAATAGGAAAGGGCATTGAAAGGGTTGTTGAATCTTGCTTTACTCCTGTCAACTTCTTTTCTTGAAAGATTCAAATGCCTTGTCTTTTTCACACATTCTACTTTGGGCATGAATTAATTAAAATAGTTATAAGAACCTACTATAGGAATTAAGCCTTCATTTAGAATCTCTATTCATGAGTGAATGTTCCCTAGATAGATCTTTTGTCTTATATAGACCATTAATGTTACTTCAATAAGCTTCAAAATTGATGTTATATTCTCTTTAAGTTCTTTGAATTAGTTCTCAAGGTCGTTGCAGAGTAGGTGTCTTTGGGAAGAGAAAATATTTCTCCAAACATATGATTTATTTACACATGATTTAGGTGGTATTTACACACCATATGATTCCTTAAGAAGCTAGTGTTCTTACCTCAAGGTTTGAGCTTCAAGCTATAATGGGCTGATTTCAAAAACCCTATCTTTGAAAATATAAATTTATTTACCTGAACTTCCTCTATTCAATTATTTTGTTTTACGAAGTCACTACAACTTTCTTTCCTTGGGAAGATAAATTTAGTATCATTAAATAAATGAGGTATCAAACTTGAAGTTTTGTAACTATCCTCAAGAGTACTTAAAATGATTGCTTGTCTTTTTGAATTTCAAGCTAAATAATGTCCATTCAAATTTGAAATTTCTTGATCGTCTTAATTTTGTCTTTTGAATTTATTGTTTCCTTTTTAAAAATAATTTAACGTGATAAGATAGTCATTTATTTTAGGGTATGTATAGGATCTTGGTATGTCAAACTAGTCCCTTTAGTGACAATGAAAATTCAGAAAATCAAGGTTAGGAAAGTTGACGTAAAAATTGGAACAAGTTATCAATCTTATATAAAAAATGTATAAGAAGAGAATCTGTATTAAATTGAGTTTATTTTCGAAGGTAATAGCCTTGTTTTAAAAAAATATTCTATATGGTAAAATTTTAAATTTTAATGCAATAGCATGAAACTTCCAGGGAAAAGATAAGAAGTTGGTGTATATCTAACCACCTTAAATAAAATCAAATGATAATATTTTTTACAAGATTCTAGACATAAGTAATATTATCATGTTCAAATGTGACACATATTGTTTCCTAATTTTTTTCCAAGTTAATAATTATTTGTGATTTTTCTACTACAACTTTTCTAGAATATAAAAACTCTCGTTTCTGACCACCTTAACTTATTCTAAACTTCATCAAATTAAAAACATTTTTTTTTTTATTGTAGTTGGAAAAAAAATTAATGTGACTCATATTTTGGATTTCAAAAATTTTAGTGTTTGAAAGTTACAACCACTTTTTAATCTGTCAATCAGTTAGGACTAAAACGATAAGAAGTAAGTGTATGTCTCACCACCTTAAACACAATCAAATGATAATTATTTTTTACTAGATCTGATGCATATTTTTTTGTAATTTGTTTCAAGGTAAATAATTAATTATAATTTTTCTTCTACAACTTTTGCATAATATAAAAACTCCCTTGTCTGACAACCTTGACTTAGTCTAAACTTCATCAAATTGATTTGTTTTTCTTTTTTTCTTGTATTACAAAGCATAGAATGTGACACATGTTTCATAGTTCAAAAATGTTATACCATTTGAAAGTTATAGCTCTTTTTCAATCATTCTACTAATCAAGACTTCTTTTTTACATCGCCACTTTTTTGCATACCATGATCCTGCACATACCCTTTATATAATGCTTCATGGGGTTAAGATGTTAACAACAATTTCTTAATCTACTCAATGAAAATTATAGATATAATGCTAGATTCTGTAAACATGGTACCTATAGTTAGTTAGAAATTGAAAGATAATAATTATATTCTATATTTATGATTTCTAAGATAATTAGACCAATCTGTGAGGGAAACTTAAATTTCTAGTTCCTTTTAGATTCATTGTAGATATACACTCCTAGGATATCATTTTTTAGTATAAATTTACTATTCTTGTTGAACCCAGTAAAATTAGTTCAAGAATAGTGCTAGAATTAACTAATATATAAGAGTATAGATGTTAGTAATGATTATGGAACCTTGGCTTGATGGTGAAGTTGAATGATTTTGAGTGAGAACATCATGGATCAACTCTTGTTGAGTGACAGGCTTTGCCATCATGAGAGATTATAATAATTTATAGAAATAATACATAATACATGTTTATGAAGAAAATTATAAAGATGTGAAATTATCAAACTTAATTAAAGGATTGATTAGTCAAACTTGGACTATTAAGTAGTTAAGAAGGAAGATTATGGTAGAACTTATAAAACTTATAGGACAAATGTGTTTATAAAAAACTATTGTTCTATTTTAGGATTTTAGACTTCTTAGATTTCTTATCAAGATAAGACAAAACTCTTAAATGGGACATGAATCATTTATATAAAACCTTGCGATTGAGTTTATTTGTGATTATCACTAGTTATTGCATGTTAATATTAGGATACAACTACATCAATTCAAATGTCCTCAAAGACAGATGAATTATGTTATAGATATGCATGCTATCATATGGTTTCTCATTTAAGAAAACCTAAGATATAGGTGTTCTTATTATCATTCTCCTTACAAGTACAGAAATATAGCAAAGAAAGGATAGTTATGTGTCTCACAAGTACGGTACAATACTAGCCTAAGAAACAATTAGATACATTTTTATTTGTGAACTAGTGTGTATATATTATTATTAATCTTAAAGAATTTATATAGGGGTTGAGAAAAAAGGTGACTCTATTCTATGATAACTATAATTGATACCATGGAAGTGTAGATGAAAACAAAAATTAATCATACTTAGAATTATATTATCTACATGTTTACAAGAGTAGGAAAAGTATTCATGTACATTGTGTAATTGAGATGTGTTACGTTGAGAGTAATGAGCTTATTAAGGAGACATTTGATATTTTCTCAACCATATCATATATTTGTACATTGATATAGAACTTTTCATGATGCACATTACATGTATTGATAATTATTGAACTCATTAAGAAAAGTATGATTGGATTATAGTGTCCTCTTTTTTTTAAGGTTATCACTACTATGTTTACATATGTTTGAGATGGAATAAGATTCTATGAAATAGTGTCAAATAGAAATAATGTTTTCTTCTGTTACTCTAATACGCATCTTGTGTGAATCATATATTTTATGAGATGAATTCATTATATGCTTTCTTCTTGGAATAATTTTTGATGGAGAAGGCTTTTCAATTTTATGAAATAATATAATCATATTTATATTTGAGAGTAGATGTGATGTATTGCACAATTCCATTACTCCTATCAAATTTACATTGTTAGGCTTTCTCTAGCTGGGATGGGTGTCTTTCATGTCAGGAAATATTTTGGGGAAGCGTAACTAATTCATGGTAGGGAAGTAATACAATCCTGTAATATTCTCACCAACATGTGTTTTGACGACTCAAGTTTTCAAGAGTTTCAGTTGGGATGGTCATCTTGTATTGCATAATATGTATTCAATGTATCAACTAGTGGTCTATTGTAAAGGTGTATGTATATATTTGTTATCCTATCCAATGGCCCTTTCACCATTCTTCACATCGAATGTAATTCAAATTAATTTTTCTGTATATTTCTTACTTGAGGTACATATTGTAAAGAAGAAAATGATGTTTGCTGAATACGAGTGTTTTGATACTCAAATCACTTATCACCTTTACATTTAATGTTTAGAGTGGAGGGAAAGATAAGATATTCCCCTTTATTCACAAATGCACAAAGGAAGGATCCAAATTGATCAACCCAAAAAGGATCAATGCATAAATGAATCAATCTATTGGAAATAAGAATAAAGAAGAAGATCCTAGGTTTCCCTCTTAAGAAGTGTGTTGAAATGGATGTGATTGTAAATGTGTGATAGATTTAGAATGATTAAGGATTTGAATTGAAATGAATGATAGAAATGTACTAACCTTGAAATATTGTAGACCAAAAAATGTTGTTTTCTGGGGTCTGTACTCAGTTTCTAGAAAATCCAAAGTATGATCCGAAAAGGAAACGCAGAGACAGACAAAACTCAGAAATATTTTTCCATTCTGATGTCATCTTATGAAAAAGGTTGACCCTATACCAAAAATGCCAACCCTATCCTACACAGATCTGAAAGTGTCCCTGTTCACGCTGTCCGGAAGAAGACTGAAAAGGGTATCCAGATCTAGTCTCAGATCTTCAATCCCGAACCTATACCTAAAAGAAAAATAGAGGTCAACCCTGTACCACTTTTTCCAACTCAATCTACTCAACTCTGAAAGTGTCCCTGTTCACACAGTCTGAAAGAAATCCAAAAAGGGTATCCAAATCTGGCCTCGGATCTACAGTCCCGAACCTGTACCTACAAGAAAAATGTTTGTTTGTTGTTGGGGAGGGGTTTGCCTTAGTCAAACCTTGATTTAGGAATTACCCTTGAAATCAATAATTGAAATAAGAATGCTACCAAGTAGTAGAATTGAATCTAACAATGAAGCTATGATATTGAATAGATATGCAATTGTAACACAAATGAAAGCAAGTATGTAAATATGAAATCATGGACTTTAGAAACCATAAATCTCCATGATTTTATGCTTGGAATCCACCTTGAAGAGATGATGAAAGAATCTTGAGGATGCACAAAGGATCTTGAAGGAAGATCACACCATCATGATGGCTAGATCTAGGGCTTGAATGATGAACCTTGAATGCTTGAACCAAATCCCTTCAAAGGCTTAAAAGCTTGAATCGTTGATCTTCAATGGAGAACTTTGAATGATTGAGGAGGGAGACTTGAAAACCTTGAGAGCTTGATAACATGTAGAACAATTGATGCTTGAACAAAATCCTAATCACCTCTTATCACTTAGTTGATAGTTGATCATGCTTAGAGAAAAATGAGAGAGAAGGCTTTCTTTTATATGGAATTAGGGCACAATCTTCTAAGGAGGCCTACATAGGATAATTAAATCATCATTTAAGCCTTTACCCCTAGGAGAGGAATCAACCAATTTGGAACCCGAAACAGCTGACTCGAAAGCAGGAAAGAACTTTTTGCAAAGACTGACATCCAGAAAATTGTGGGATTCTGGGTTTGGGACCCTGGGATAGGGTCAAGGTCAGCCCTATCATAGGACAGGGTTGAGGTTGACCCTGTCCTAGGGTAGGGTCGAGGTCGACCCAGTCCTAGAAGGTCGACCCTGTCCCTGCATCCCAGAAATAGTCCTGCAACCCAGAATGCAGAAATCAGTCCCAAAAGTGGTATAAGGAGGAGAAGATCAGGGGGAGATGATGTAGAAGTGGGGGGATGATGTAATGGAGGTCAAATACATCCCCTAAGGATGGCTAAATGCTCTTAACATGGAAGTGCTTCCATTTTAAGATGATACATTAAGCCCTCACTTTAGCGAGAGTACAAAAATCGAATGTGCTCACGATAAAGTTAGAAGAAAGAGATCCTGGTGGATTGCAATCGAGATAGAATATCACTAAGCCAGGAACACGAGCCCCCAGAGTAAGGATTCTATCTCATCATACATACATAAAGATATGGAAAGTAAATAACATTCAATCATAGAAAACATATATGACGACATAAGCAAGACCAGAACAACACTATTGATAACATAGCTTCACGATCTAATCCTACTAGCATGAAAGAAAAAGAGAGAAAACACAAAGTGATTACCTCACCTAGTAAGATGCCCACCTTACTATGAATCACCAAGGAGGGAGAGCCCCAACAGGTTCACCCATAAAACTGTGCTTGTAATTGTAAGTGCATCTTCTAACAGCTTTTTGAAAATACGCATAGATCCACATTCTTGTGTCACTATGGAGTATAAAATGCATGTCCATTCAGGATTTAGCAACTTATGTGCGTTACCTTTCAAGGATTTAGAATATTGTAAAAGGGTGCGTATCTCTTCAGGATTTAGCAACTTATGTGCGTTACCTTCTGAGGATTTAGCAAAAATAAAAGTAAAAATGCATGTCTCTTCAGGACTTAGCAACTTGTGTGCATTACCTTCTAAGGATTTAGCAAACATAAAAGTAAAAATGCATGTCTCTTCAGGATTTAGTAACTTGTGTGCATTACCTTCTAAGGATTTAGCATGGTGTGAAATGTAAATAAATGTAAACTATAGTACAAGGGAGACCCTATATATGCCCCCCTCCTTATCATGGCTACCCACTAGGCAGGATAAGGAAGAGGAAGAGGATACCTACTTCACATGGTAAGGAGATGTCCAGCTTTAAAACAATGTACGCCATATTATTAGTGAAAAGTATTAACCCTTACATCCAAGAACATAGATAATCATGAAATGGATATGTCACTTATGGAAAAAGGATCCACAAAAGGGAAGAGATCTTATCGACAAGAGCCCTACCATAGAGGAGTGCTTAGGATAAAATGTCATCTTTGAAAAGTGAGAGGGACCCAAGATTCAATCATCAAGCCCCCTGTAATCAAGAGGAAGAAGAATCTTAGGATGAAGGAATCAAACTCTAACCCAAAGAAAGAGCAAGAGTTTATCAAAATCATAATTTGCAATATAAAGAAGAGGTG
>MU227673.1:439114-450672 GCA_018584345.1 Thuja plicata
CTGGGTATCTTTCATGTCAGGAAAGATTCCGGGGAAGTGTTACAGCTTCGTGGTAGGGTGGAAACGCACTCCCACAATGTTCTCGCCCTAGCTAACTTTTGTGAACAGGTTTCTGAAGTTTTTTTTTAGGAAGGACATTACCTTAAAGTGCTACACGCATCTGTATTCGTCATGGTGATATTTCTCGACTTTGAGGTTTGCCTTTCTTTTTATGAGATGGAAGTTTGTAATTGAGGCTATTATTAATCTTTTACTATATGTCTCGACAGTTGGTCGAAAAATCTATTGAATCATTATCTTGACATGACAGTTTATTGTTACTTGTATTTGATGGGACATTTCTTGTTGTGATGTCTTTAGGACACTCGACATATGGTCGACGTTTCACTCGACTTTGTACAGAGGTATGATTTATCTTTTCGACAGATATGGTCGTAATTGTTTTCTGATCTTTCTATTTAACAGCGACTTTATTGATATCTTGTCAACTTATGTAATCAACCATTGACTTGTTGACCGACTCCCTAAAATAGTGGGTTTTATTGATGTGGCTTTTAGTATCGAAATCTCAGACTTTACACCACCCGTCTTCATTTCTGCGCCACTTGCACTGCAGCTTTGTAGCTGCGATGGGTTCTGAACACAGCCCTTTGATGTGTTACCCTTCTCCAAAAAGTCGAATCCCGGGGCACAACTGCAATTGTGGGAAGAACCGTTGGATGCGCAGATTCCATTGAATCCACACACCCCAACATCATAGTTCACGTCTGCAGGTTGGCAAGGATCCTGCTGCTGTGTTACTACGAACACGACGAAGAGCAGATAAGCAACACGCGCCAGACGGCGGAGGATACTCGAAAAAGCCGTAGCCATATGCAGAATGCGAAGGCAAGTTTGTGCGGATGAAATGAAACAATAGACGTATTTTAATGGGAGCAGAGTCGGTTGTTGCAGACAGAAGGAAGTTTCGGTTCAAGTGTAGGGCTCCGCGTGGAATAGATCGTCATTAGCCGTTCTCAGCAACGGAGGAAGTTAGTTAACGATTAAGTTGGTTTTTATAATTACAGGGGTCTTTCTTCAGTGTGGGTCTTTGGTCAATGGCATTTTAATGTATTTATGAAGTTGAATAAATCCTAATGAGGTTACAAGTTGCTTAAAGATTATCTATATTCAGTCTGGGTCTTTGGTCAATAGTTTTTTAATGTATTGGTGATGTTGAATGAAACCTAATGAGATTACAAGGATTGTGTATACTTTAGTAAATGGCCTTGACATCATAAGGGACAAGGCAAGAATAGATATTTTGAGAAAAGTTGGTAGACTAAAAGTCTCTACACGAGATAATGAGGGAATGCTAGATAAGTAAGTGATAATTCAATCTATACTATCTAGATTTGCACAAAATAAAGTGTATAACCTAGGTAAGTGACTAAGAATTCAATGTATACTATGTTTTCCTCAGGAGAAGGTTTTGACATCATAAGAGATAAAGCAAGAATCAATACCTTGAACAAATTTGGTGGAATAAAAGCTTCTAAAAATTAGCAAATGAATGCTAGGTAAGTTTGCAAGAATCTATTATGTAGTATTCACTTTCTACAGAAAATGATGAGTGAAAGCTAGATAAGTAAACAAGAATTCATTATATATTGTCTGGTTTCTACAGAAAATAAGGACTAAAATCTGGGTAACTAAGCAAGAATTAATTATATACAATATTTTTTTTACTATAAGGTTTCTATTGGGTGTGTGAAGCCCAACGGTCAACTCTTTTCTCCCTCCAATTGGATGACCATTCATTTCCTCTTTTTAAAAGCTCTTTAAGAGCTGAATGGGTAATGTAATAGATAATATTTTTAAGCTTGCTATAGCTGTTTTAGTATACATTGAGAAACAAAGATAGTAATAAAGAGTTCCCCTGCTCTTAAAGTGGAAGTACACAATTGTCAAACCACGATATATATTTGTGTTTTACTTCTGTGTATGTGCATGTGTATTCATCTATTGCTTTATCTTTTAATTCCTCTTCAATTGGTATCAGAGCTCGGGTGAAGCTGATTGGTAATAATTAAAGAATTTCTAGAACAGTGGAGGAAATGAAGATAGAGAATTTTGTAGGGAACAATTTTTGTCTATGGAAAGTTAAGATGGAGTCACCATTAATTAAACAAGATCTTTCCCTTGTAGTGGAAGGGAAAGCTAGGAAGCCAAATTCAATGACAGATGAAGATTGAGAAATGACGGGTCCAAGAAAGCAAGGGTGACAATATTTCTTACATTTTCCATTAACGTTCTTTTCCACATCTCAGCTGAAAAGACACCAAAGGAGTTATGGGATAAACTTGCAGCCATGTATGAAACGACATCAGCTGCAAATAAAGTTTTCATCATGAAAATTTTATATAGTCTAAAGATGAAGGAAGGATAGATCATGAAAAATCACCTCAATGAATTTAATACCCTTATCAACCAAGTAATTTCACTGTTTATGACTCAAGATTATGAGAACAAAGTTGTCCTATTGTTATGTTCTTTACAAGGCAGCTGGGATAGAGTTGTAACAACAATTAGTTCTTCAATGTCCAATAAGAATAAATTAGTTTTTGATGATGTTGCTACTACTCTTCTCACCAAAGACATGAGAAGAAAGAATCAAGAGACCTCATTCGGTGCCACCTTAACTTCTGTAAGGACTAACAATAGAGGAAGGAGTCAAGAAATGGGCAAAAACAATAACAGAAGGAGGTCCAAATCTGCTCCAAGATCGAAGTCCAGGGGTAGAAATGATGCTTGTTGGTTTTGTGGAAAACAAATCACACTAAAATGAATTGTTGGAATTATAAAAAGGCACAAGACAAGGTAAGAATGAATGAAGTAAATGCTATAAATGATGGTGCTTTTGTTTTATCAGCAATTGATACGATTAAAAATTCATGGGTGCTCAATTTTGGAGCTTCTTTTCATGCCACTTCATGCACAAAGGCTTTCACAATTTATCAAGATGGTCAATTTGGAAGAGTGTTTCTTAAGTGACGATAAAGCATGTGACATAATTGGGAAAAGTGATGTTTTGTTACTCCTAGAAGATGGAAGCAAGTGGCTTTTAAAGGATGTCCACCATGTCTATAAGCTCAAGTAGAATTGAATATTCGTATGTCATCTCTACACTCAAGGCTGCAATGTTTTCTTTACTTCGGATGCTTGGAAATTAGCCAAGGGGGCCTTACTGGTAGGAAAGGGAAATAGAGTTGGCAATCTGTATGCTTTTCAAAATCATGATGAAGTGGGATTTGTTATGATAGTTGATGACAATTGTATGGAACTTTTGCATAAAAGGCTCAGTCACATGAGAGAAAAAGGAGTTGAAGTTATGATCAAAAGAGAACAACTACTAGGTCTAAACTCGGTTGATTTGGATTTTTGCCAACATTGCTTCTATTACAAAAAAAAAATTAGGTTAGGTTCTTGAGGACTGGTCATGAGAATAAAAGCACACCCTTGGAGCCAGTTCATCCAGACGTCTTTGGACCTACTGGGGTAACCTCCATTGGAGGAGATAATTACTTTGTCACTTTCCTTGACGATTATAACAACAAAGTCAGGATTTACATGCTCTCAAAAACATTAAAAGTTTTTTTGTTAACTCAAATTATTTTAAGCTCTTGTTAAAAAATAGATTGGGCACAAAATCAAGTGCTTGGAAATGGATAATGGAGGAGATTTTTTCTCCTTAGAATTTGATATTTTTTGTGTAGATTGTTAGGGTTTTAGGTGACTCTACAAAACCCGTATGATCAAATGAAAGACAAAGATAACTTCCACAATATAATGGAAAGATAATTGCAACAAGATGTAAGAATGATATTATTGCTAATGGATATAATTAAATATACATAATGATCCTACTTATACAGGCATGGAAATAAGAGACTATGATAAGGAGTAGTTAAGATATCACCCACACAATTTGGAATTACATGTCCACCAAAGCTGGATCATCCTACTTTGTGCAATGAAGTATGTGCAACATGTGGAGAATGATAATGTGATAAGAGCTCTAAAGATGGATCTCACACATGAAGTAGAATGTGATAACTGTTATCACCACCTAAAGTACAATTTCTCCTACACCATATGCTAAATATAGGTGCAAACTCCTAGGTGTCTCGATCACATACTACTAGGTATGCATTATTCTAAGTAAGCTAAGTAAAGTGTAATAAGTAAATACTTAATTACACCAACACCCGCCCTTAACTATAACTTAGGGGATTACACTTAGACTCACAATGCATGATGGGTCCCGACTACTAGGACATACTAGGTACCCATGTACAATATGCATTGCAATGCATGAAATCTCTCACATGGTGGAGAAAGGGAGAAAACCTCATGGGCCAAAACTCTTCTCCAAAAAGAGAGATGAAAATAAACAAGATGCATGGATGGAGGACTCAAGACCCCCCGGCCCCACACCCCCCCTCCCCTCGCCAAAAAAAAAAAAACTACATACATCATGTATATATAATCAATTATCCATCCATAGGAAGGAAAGAAGGAGACATGATATCCCCCCACCATAATGAACAATATCCTTCAAAAATGGT
Source organism: Thuja plicata (assembly GCA_018584345.1). Lineage (NCBI taxonomy): Eukaryota > Viridiplantae > Streptophyta > Pinopsida > Cupressales > Cupressaceae > Thuja > Thuja plicata. Next base: position 443,722 of record MU227673.1, read on the forward strand.
GAGTGTATAAAGAAAAAACATATTCCAATGCCTACAAACAATATTTCTCCCCTTAGGAAGAAGTTAGACCAAGTACAAATGCAGGAATTCTTCCCATTATAGACGGGAACTAGGAAGTGAAATCCAATGTAGTATGATGTTGTTGTCTCAGGAATATGCTCATGTATCACCATATCCTTGGATGATGAAGATGAAACAAACCAATCCAGAACATTCCCAATCATAATAGAAGGTGAAAAATAAGGAGCCAATGAAACTGATGGTGAACAAGCTCTAAAGACAAAGATGAAGTGACAACATTGTTGTAACCACTATCATCAAATAGGATAGATGTCTCTAAAAAATGATTGAGATACTCCATCACATAAGCATCATCAAATTGAACCAAGAAATGTGACATTTAAAGTGAAGAAAGAGACTCATGAATATCAATCTCCAAAGAAGGTCAAGAAGTATCTCCAATGTGCCTCTTCATTTTTTGGAGAAGATAACCCATGGTTGTAATCCTTTGGAGGATATCGTAGATGCCTGAAAGTTTTTTTAATTCTTTGGTTGAGATCACACATTCATATTTTTTTTATGATTCGAGTCATTGAAATAATTGCTTTTATACCATGCAAGAATTGCTCTAATCCCATGCAAGAATTAATCTGATACCATGTAAGAATTACTCTGACACCATGTTAGAGTTTTAGGTGACTCTACAACGCACCCAAGATCAAATGAAAGACCAAGGTAACTTCCAAAAGAGAATGGAAATATTATTGTAACAAGATGCAACAATGATATTATTGCTAATAAACATAATTAAAATTTGCATAATGAGCTTTCTTATATAGGCATGGCAATAATAGACTATGATAAGGAGTAGAGAAGCTATCACCTACATAAGGTGGATTTATATGTCCACAAAAGGTGGATTATCCTCCATTATTCAACGAATTATGTGAAATATGTGGAGGATTATAATGTGATAAGAGTTTTAAAGGTGAATCTCATACATAAAGTGGAATGTGATAACAACTATCACCATCTAAAGTGGAATTTCTCCTACACCACGTGCTAATTATAGGTGCAAACTCTTATTTTCTTCAATCACATACTACTAGGTATGCATTATCCTAAGTAAGTTTAAGTAAAGTCTAAATAGTGAACACTTAATTACACCAATTCATATAATGGCGTTCGTAGGATAAAATTTTTTCTCTTTACTCCTCAAGAGAATGGTGTAGCTGAGATACTCAAATGAACAATTCTCGTGAGAGCTTGGTACATTCTCTCTAATGCTAGATTGGAAAAATAATTTTGGGAAAATCCTATAATACAAAAATGTAGGTTAATCAAAGTCCTTTGTCGCAATTGAATTTTGGTATTCTGAGAAATAATGGTAGAGAAAAATAATTTCTAACTCACATCTTCATGTCTTTGAATGTGAAGCCTCTGCACATGTTCCAAAGGAAAAGAAGACAAATTTGGATCCCAAATCGTAGAAGGGTTTTTTTGTTGGTTACGGTGAGGACCAATTTAGATTCAAAATTTGGGATCTAGTTGCAAAACATATAACTCGCAGTTGTGATGTGCTTTTCAATGAGAAGTTTTTCCCAAGTTTTCAAGTTCTACCACTTCTATCATTAAAATGCTATATGTAGGGATCATTAATATAAAACTCATACACAAAGAAATGAGAGAAAGATATGTCTAAATAATGTAAACTAGTAATAAATTGATGGTTTAAACATTTTAATAAGCAAATTTGACGTATTTAAATCACATTTAAATGGAAAGATAGAGATCATGCAACTATTTATCTAGTTCATGCATAATAAGATATGTAAACACATGAATCTTAGAAATGTAAATTAAATGCAAAAAAAATCAAATCTATAGACCAAATCAAAATGGCTCATGAAAATGTAACAAAAAAGAAATGGGAGATGGATTAATAGATAAATTGGATGAGGTTGTTCACTATGATGAACAATTATGACTATGGATGATAGACAAAAAACTTTCAGTGTTGATTACTAATATAAAAAATAAATGCAATGCAACAACGTATTAATTTTTTTTTTTATAGGGTTTAGCCACTTCATTGAGATAATTATAGAATTAATAAGTATTATAAAATAATTTTCATATAAATAATTTTATTTAACTAGTTGATTACTGTTATTTTTTCCTCATTATTGAGTCATGTTTCAAGACATGGGCTCATCTAGTTAACCACAAAACTAAAAATTATCGAGGTTCATATATTAGGTTTAGTTTTTATAGAAAAAATATTACCAAATACTTGTAGAAAGAGGATCAAATATTAGTCACTAACCTAAATTGCAAGCAATTCTGAAGGAAAAATTTCATCATCATAGATAGTTCCAAAATATATTTCATCAATGGATACAACTTAGGTAAGCTTAAGATCAATCAATGAACTAATATGTATGACCTAAATAAGTTTGAACTCAGTCTCAATATTTTATTTGTATAAGAGATAATTGTTATTAATTTTTTATCTTGACTATCCACTTTCTTTCTTAAACAAATGGAATTTATTGATGTTTAATCTTTAGATAGAAATTTAAATCTTGCAATAGCTAAAAAAATTGAACTTATACTTTGAGTGAGGGATGAAATAGAGTAGCTCTAGAACCTCAATCAGCTTAAGTTTTCAATCATGTAATTTTCAAATATATTATTTTCCTCTACCACTAGTAGTATGAAATAAGTTATGGCTATCACAAGCAATATGGTTATTCTTGTCAAGAGTGTAAGGTAAATCAAATAAAGAGAGAAGGAAAAAACTCATTGTAAAAGAGAAATAAGAAATATAGAAGTGGAGGATACACTTATAGTTATGGCTGAAAATATTATATTGATTTGACCACGTCCTTATGCTCATCCCTAAGAACTACTTTGAAGTAACTCTTGAGTTTTCTTTTAAATAAAGAATACTACAACTCTTTTAATCAATTATAATGAAATTGGAATAAATATATTCAATGCCAAGTTGATCTAAAAAAATTTACTTGACATATATGTATTCTCAAATTATATCATCTAGGTTAGTTCAACAAGAATATAGGCCTTATACGTTAATTAATAAGGTTCATGGAGCAACATATTTTATTAGACATTTCAAAAATATAGCTCAATGATATTTACCCCCATCAAATATACACTTATCAAAGCTATTTCAAGTAGGGTAGAAAGCTATGTAGGCTTAATCTTGGAGGAAACTCCATGTCTAAGCTTGATAGAGATGAAGTAGTAATATTACGGGTTAACTCCTAGGGAGGCCCAATGCTTCACCTTTCTAAGCATCACCTAGAATTGATGAGTAATAATTTTATCATTCATTCTCATGATATATGGGTTCATGTGAACCTCTACTCATGAAATAGTTGTCCATTATTTTGACTCAATGACTACATAGTCTAATCTTCACACCAATATCATGATTTTCCTGTGTATGCAAAAACATATCCAATTTCTTAGTTGATTAGCTAAAGGGGATATATTATGAATGATTCATAAGGATCAATACTTTCTAAAGGATTTCTCATGAGTAGCAAGATGTGTGGGTTTAGCCTTTGAGAAAACTCCATAGTTAAACTTGTTCTTGAATCGGGATAGCACTACGATGGGAAACCTCTTTGTAAGGTCCAATGCTTCATCTTTGTGAGTATAACATAGATAGAATAAGTTCTTTTTATTTCATTCATTTCCTTGAGATTGGATCCTATGAATCGCTACTCATCAAACATGGGTTAATGTTTTTTACTCAAAAACTGAAAAATATAGTCCTCGTACCAATACAATAATTTTAAGTTTTTTTTAAATATTCTACCTACTTATTAACATATATATGCTTATTTAGTAGCCAATTTTGTATTGATCATATTACAATTTATGACAAACCCATGTAGACACTATTAAGTAAAAAGGGATAGTAACTTTTATAAGATTACACCTATCCCTATATCATTTTATATTTCAACCTATTAAAATGTTCAACAATCTAGAGAATTTTTCATGTTATAGATAATAATTAACATAGGTAGGTGGCTGCAAGAAGTTGAGTCCCATTTTTGGGCAAAAAGTGGAAGTGTTTTCCCTATTTTTCAAATTTTATGTCAATTGATGTCAAAATTTGAGGCACTTAGAGATTGAATCTCAAAAAAATCCGCTATTAGAAAATGTAGTGCTCAGAGTCTATTTTTCATATATGTAATTTATTTGAATACCCACATGCTATAAAATATATTTAGTAGGCATGTTTAAAAACCTCTTTTTCAAAATGTCTATCTCAGGACCATACCCCGCATGTGTACGATCACCCTATTTTGAAGTAAATAAATGAATTTTTCTAAATCCTTTTGAGGGAAGGTACCTAACACATCAAATATTGTTCAGAATATTTTGCTTATTTTTTAACTGAATATATTTTTTTTATTGATTTTTAATTGACTATAAAGTACATTTTCAAAAACTCTCGTGTACGACCACCATAATTTGATGAAAATTTCACTTTTTTGGGAAATTTTATTTTTTATTTTGAAGGAAATTCTATGAAGATTGGTCTCATATAATTCATTTTTTCAAAAACCTAAAATCAAAAAAGTTATTAAAGTTTTAGTGAACCTTACTATTTTAAGTTTAGGTACCACTTTTGATTAATAAATATTGTAAAAATAGTAAAATTTATCATATCACTATAAAATTTATATTTTTGAAATCTAGATAGTGAGATCTCTAATGAGTTTTAATTTCATAAAAAATTTTGATTAGGAAGACCCTCAAATAATTACGGCAAGATAGAAATCTGGTGTGCAAATGCCTTAGCCATTATTTTGGAGGTCCAAGCATAGGCTTGGTCCCACCAAACCTATCCCGAACCAAAATCCAATGCAAATGGTGGTTTGGCAAATTAAAATTTTTAAAAATGGGCACACATTTAAAAACATGTACCCTTTTCTTAAATGTAATAAATCGGCAAGTAAAAATGAGTTTCTTAAAAAAAATTTAAAAAATTTAAAAAATTTAAAAAATTAAAAAATGGGCACCCGTTTTGAAAAAAATAGGTACTTGTTTTGAAAAATGGGCACCTGTTTTGAAAAAAAATGGGCACCCATTTTTTGAATTTTGGATCGGGTGTCTGAGCCTAAGATAGGTGCCCATTTCTAGTTGCAATTTTCAAGCCCACAAGACTTCCGTGGAATTGCTACCCAACTTCTTGCACTTACCTAGGTTACCTCCTCTCGCTATGAAACATTTAGTAGATAATCACTTACAAAAAATTGAACAGTTAAAAAGTTTACATAGTTTTAAAAGTATTAATCATTATATAAATTTGGTTCTATTGCTTTCCTTGCTATAATTTTAAACATAACAGCTTTGATTGAATGAAAATAATTATAGAACTAGATAAATTTGTAATAGACTGCAAGAATATTCAACCTAACACCTCATCTTATTGTTGTGAAAGCCTTATTTTTCAAGAAAATGAGAAAGGTAAATGAAGAATGGTCATTGATTATAGAAATAATAAAACTAACTATGAATAATATATATTTGTTTTGATGAACAGGCAAAAATAGGTTTTGAAGGGACCTAAAACCATGGTACAAAGATAAAACTTAAGATATAGAATGTTGAGAGTTCCCAAAACACAACTGAGCAGCTCTAGAACAAAAGGCCAAAAACCCCAATAAAAACACAAAAGATCTTAGCGAAAAACAATATCAACACCCTAGAGAAAAAAGACACCCAACCCACTGCCCAAGACAAACCATAAGAAACTCATAGCATAAGGAGGAAGAACTATCTTTTTGTCCCCTTCATATGGGACCATAGAGTCATGTCAAAATAAGGTGAGGACTTCTTAGAATGTTTTCCTTTAACTATGATCCAACCTTCTTCAATACTAGCAACCTTATCCTGCCAGCACAACAAATCCAAAGTTGAAGATCCAGCACCCAGCACTGGAGCTGAATCTTCCAGTGAAACAGCCAAAGCAGGGTCAGCATTGGACCCAGCCAAAGGGAGATCAAGAAGTGGGACTATAGGATCAGAACCAACAACAGTAAAAACACCATCAGGGCTAGCAGAACCAACACCCTTAGAACCACCAACAGAAGGCCTAGCCTCAACCAGCGAAGAAAGAATAGGACTAGGTCCAAAAGAAGGGACTAGGTTCATGACATCATTAGGTAAAATTGGATACCATTAATTGTTGTGAAATTTTGTTCAAAACTAAATTTGGGCTTCATGAATGATTACTAATGTCTTTTGTTTTTAATAATGCTATTTTTATATTTACATATTCGTCTACGACATTTTACGATTTGTGTAAGAAATTTTATCATTAATTGTTTTTATAATATTCTTGTGTTTTATAAATATTTAGAAAAAAGTATTCAATATGTTTGACATACCTTGGACCTTCTATGATAACAAACATTTACAGATAAAATGAAGAAATCCTTCTTTGGTCTATATGCTATCAAATAATTTCTTTATTATCAATTACAATTGAGTAAACAAAGATTCTAATAAAGTGAAAGATCTAAAATGTTTACCTATCGCTCATAATTCTATAAATATATAGAGTTTTTGAAGAAGTGTGAGATATTGTACAAATTTATTTCATTCTTTTATAATATTTCATAACTACTTCCCCTATTATTTATTTTTAAATATTATGTACTTTAAACTCATGCAAATTATAATCAATTGAATGTGTATCTTTTAAACTGTTGTTTTCTACCACATGCTATAAACTATTTAATTTAATAAAAAAATCCATGTCCATCTAAGATAATCATATATCCAAAACATATTCACATATATTTATAAATTTTCTTCCATCGATGTCTCATAGTTAATGGGACCATGCATCTCTCTCTCTCTCTCTCTCTCTCTCTCTCTCTCTCTCTCTCTCTCTCTCTCTCT